>RJVU01072345.1:3656370-3669006 GCA_003731715.1 Anabarilius grahami
CCATGTAGCCTCTCAATTAAGATATTAAGATAAATATATTAAAATACATTTTAATAATATTTTGTTGTTTTAATGAAATACTTAAATATACAAGACTTATAATATTGTTTAAAGTAGTTTAAATTGAACAATGTTGTCAACTACTCTAGAATATTCTGGTTAATTTTATTAATACGTCATTATTGTTGAGATGTACATTAAAAGTAATTAATTTGAACAATGCACAAACTTAATTATTTACACTTTGCCTCGATGTTTACGCTACGTTTAAAAATCTAATCACTGAAATACATGCCGCACACTACTGATCATATACTCATAATTTATTATTTCACATGATAGAATAATAGTAAAGTTATTAAAACAATGAAATAACACTAATGGAAATATGGGTCTTCATGAGATGCGTCATGTTGATGTTTTTCCTTCACTGTCTGCTCCTGTCATGCATTAAAAGACATTTCAAGCATATTAGAAGATGGATTTATTATGCTTTAGATAGATAGTAGATAGAAGCAAAAATTCAGTCATGTATGTTTTTAACACTGATGCTGTTTGATCTGCAGACTCATGGCTAATATAATGTGAATAAAACACAGTTCACTCATCCATCCGTCTCTCCTCTAGTTATAATGGCCGGTGTCGCTCTGCCCTGCTGCTCTGGATCTGGATCCGTGATGTCGTCTACTCCTCTGTTCCCTAGTAAGTAAACTGCCTCATCAGCACACACACACACACACACACACACACACACACTCTGCTAAGGTTTGATGAATTTGGTGCTAAAAGATGCTCATCCAGTCGCCCTGATGAACAACAGCCAATCAAAAGATTGGCTAGATATTTATATTTAATCATAAAGCAATGCACTAGGAACTACCCAGAACACCATACCAACCACCTAGTAACAACCAAAGCACCTTTCAAGGAAAGTCTGTTCACTCGGCGGCCATATTCGCAAAGCCTCCGGGCAGATATTTCAGGCGTCCAAGACCAAGTCCTATCTGTTTGAGTGGGGAATCCTGAAATCTCAAAAACCGCTTGCCGAACTCACTATTAAATATCATATTTAAAATCAGCAACAAAATCTAACATGAACTAAATGTTGTTTCTTATGCTCAAATATCATAAAAAAAGCTTATTTTTCAGGATAGACGAGCCAATGCACATGTGCAGTCCTAAGTGCGAGTCTCAGGAGCTTCGGCTGCAGTGATGCAATAACTTTACCAATCAGCGATTGGCTCCTTTGCTTAGAAGGCGGGACGTATTCCGCCATATTGCGATTTGCAGTTTTTATACATATATATTACATTTTAGAGTTATTTACAGAATTTACATTCTCAAGTAATAGGAGTGAACAGTCTTTCTATATCTATAGTCTTTGAAACAACTCAGAACACCCTAACAACACATAAAACTCACTGGCGAGTACATAGCAACACCCTAGCAACAAACCAAAACAAAGCAACAATGTAAAATGCAGAATCTGAAATGCATTATTTTCTAATTTCCTAATAACAATTTAATTCTAATGTAACTTAACAAAATATTTTTTAAGTCATAACTTTTATAGCCTCATAAATATGTACATAAAAGAAAATAAGTGATATCTTAATCGCTTTACTGAACCCGTCTTTCTAATTCGGGCTTGTGTGCCAAAAACCTGGCAAATCCGGATCTGTCAGATTTGGGGGTTTTTAAAAAGCCTCCCTGGAAACAGTTTAGTGGTTTGACACTTTCCCACAGCGATCTTCCCGCGCGCGCGCGCTCTCCTGCCCCGTGACCAATCAGCTCATTCAGAGCGACCGCACACATGTGACCCCGCGAGCACTTCTCAACGCGCCGCGCGCGCTCACACTGACCCGGGATCAGCTACACTGCGGCTCTAGCACCGGAGCGCGCCGCGCGCAGGTCTGGGATCAGTGCGGAACACACAATGACCCGCATTCCTGCACAGCGGAGGGCGGAATCGCCTCTCCGGGAGTTTTTTGTCCTCGCTAATGAAAAGCAGAGCTCTAAAAGCCAATTCTGTCCGTTTCAGGGCCCCGTAGACATGACGCCCTCAATAGAAATGACTTTTATAGACTTTTTTCAGCTCATCTCCCTGTTACGAGAATGAGCCGCGGTCCATCTTTTGAAAGGAAACACTGAGGGATGCTGAGAGGAGAGGATAATGCGGCGGAATGTCAAACGGATCATTTGTTGCAGGAAAAGCAGGGTTGAGGGTGTGTGGGCGGGGTTGAGGGTCAGCTGACCCTTTAATAGGGCGTTTAAGTGGAAACTATTTAGAGTGAATGGCGAGCAGAGAGCGTGACTAACCTCCTCACTCACGCGCTGACGGTGGCCGCGCTGCGATTTGTCGAACAGATTCAAAAGCATCGCTGGATGTGTTCAGAGCACCTGAGAGGAAAACAGAAAACTTTATTAGCTGCTTTTAAAATCTTCGGTCAGTTTTTGAGCTCTCAGCAGTAAAGATCTGATCTAAAATTGTTTACGTTTCCTTTTTATTTTTGGAAGGGAAAATTGCAATGTGACACACACTTAAAGATAAAAAAATATATATATATTTTATACCATCAGCAAGGCTAAATTATATATTCCCTATAAAATAAACAAATAAACCAAAATACCCTTAGAGGGGCTAAATCCTATACTTTCCATAAATAAATAAACAAAAAATCCCAATAAACTAGCAACCAAAAATTAAATTTTTTCCTTTTTGGATATATTTTTTATAACTTTAGAAGGGCTAAATCTTAAAAACAACAAAACCTAAAAACCAAAAACATTAACAAAAGTCATGTTTCTCTCTATTTTTGACATACATTTTAATAACTTTAGGATACATTTCTTGTTCATTAAAATAATAAAAAACAAAACAAATAAAAAATATAAAATAAAATACCCTTAGAAGAGATAAATCCATACATTCCTGATCGTATCTATCTATCTATCTATCTATCTATCTATCTATCTATCTATCTATCTATCTATCTATCTATCTATCTATCTATCTATCTATCTATCTATCTATCTGTCTGTCTATCTATCTATCCATCCATTATCTATCTATCTATCTATCTATCTATCTATCTATCTATCTATCTATCTATCTATCTATCTATCTGTCTGTCTATCTATCTATCTATCTATCTATCTATCTATCTATCTATCTATCTATCTATCTATCTATCTATCTATCTATCTATCTAAGGGTATCTCTTCTAATGGTATTTTATTTTATATATATATTTTTATTTATTATTATTTTAATAACAGGAAATGCATCCTTTTGAAAAAAAATGTCAGAAATACTTCAACTTCAAAAATAGAGAGAAACATGACTTTTGCAATAATACTTGGTTGTTAGTTTATCTATCTATCTATCTATCTATCTATCATCTATCTAAGGGTATCTCTTCTAAGGGTATTTTGTTTTATATTTTTTATTTGTTTTTTTTTATTATTATTTTAATTAATATGAAATGTATCCTAAAGTTTGAAAAAAAATGTCAAAAATAGAGAGAAACATGGTTGTTAGTTTATCTATCTATCTATCTATCTATCTATCTATCTATCTATCTATCTATCTATCTATCTATCTATCTATCTATCTATCACTTCTCATCTATCTATCTATCTATCTATCACTTCTCATCTATCTATCTATCTATCTATCACTTCTCATCTATCTATCTATCTATCTATCTATCTATCTATCTATCTATCTATCTATCTATCTATCTATATATCACTTCTCATCTATCTATCTATCTATCTATCTATCTATCTATCTATCTATCTATCTATCTATCTATCTATCTATCTATCTATCTACAGTATCTATCTGTCAAGCTAAATCTATCTATCTATCTATATCACTTCTCATCTATCTATCTATCTATCTATCTATCTATCTATCTATCTATCTATCTATCTATATATCTATATATCACTTCTCATCTATCTATCTATCTATCTACAGTATATCTGTCAAGCTAAATCTATCTATCTATCTATCTATCTATCTATCTATCTATCTATATATCACTTCTCATCTATCTATCTATCTATCTATCTATCTATCTATCTATCTATCTATCTATCTATCTATCTATCTATCTATCTATCTATCTATCTATCTATCTATCTATCAACCAAGTATTATTGCAAAAGTCATGTTTCTCTATTTTTGTGAACACACTTTTATACCCTTAGGATAAATCTCATACATTTCCTGTAAATAATAAAATAAAATAAAAATACCATTAGAAGAGATAAATCCTATTCATCCCCTATAAATAAATAAATATACACCCCATCAAAATAGTAATCAAAAACATTATTGCAATGGTCATGGCATGTTTCTCTCTTTTTTGTGGACATATTTTTTTATACATTTAGGATAAATCTCACACATTTCTTGTACATAATGAAATAAAACACCTACATTCCCTATAAATAAACAATCAATCACCCCATCAACCAAACAGTCAAACCAGCAGCAGCAGCACTGTGACGGAGGTGGTGTTTGTGTCCTGCAGGGGGCGTCGGGTCTGTACTGTGGAGTCCAGCGCTGAACTCCAGGTCTCGGCCGGGAATCCTGCGACGAGCCGTGTTCTCCGAGGAACAGAGACGAGAGCTGGAGAAAACCTTCCGCAAACAGAAATACATCAGCAAGACAGACCGCAACAGACTGGCCACAGACCTCTGCTTGAAAGAGACACAGGTCAGACAAACACATGCACGACTCCTCCCTCTGTCCTTCAGATCTCATGAAGAACGTCTGGAAAAGTTCAGGGTTTTTGCATTGCAAAGAATGATGTTCTTCCTCAGTGTTTCCGTCTTGTTTTCCAGTACAAATATCTTGACGTTCTTAAATCAAGATGCATTTGTTGTTCACACTCTATAAGTCAATCCAGTTTGATGAATTCATGCATCCCGCAGGTGAAGATCTGGTTCCAGAATCGCAGAATGAAGTGGAGGAACTCCAAAGAGAAGGAGAGCTCGTTCTCACGGCCGCACATGGAGCGACTGATGGTCTGGAGCCAATCAGAACCAGCCGACACGACACATGTGACACACACTCACCTGTACACAGACGAGCGCTGCAAAGATGATTTATGACACACTCTTCTTCTCTTCAGAGACTCTTGGTGCAAAACATGGAGAGCTGGAAAATATGGCTGTTTCTGCAAAACCTGGACATTTTACAACTGTGATTTATTGTGGAAAGCCACAAGTTTTGGTAACACTTTACAATAAATGCATTAATTAACAATGAGCAATAGATCTGTTTCAGTATTTGCCCAATAAATAATATTAAAGCTAGGGTAGGCAATTTTGGAGAGGCTAGCGTCAAAAACCACATATTATATAAAAACAGTATGTGCTGCTCGCATGTATGCAAATACATACATTGACAGGCAGGGAGGACATCCTATCATTGCATTCGGACAGAATTCACCGATTGGACAAACATTTTTTGGTCCACAGATCCACAGATGATATATATATATATATACGTACATTTAATATTCAGACCACTTCTATTATTGTTTGCTGTCAGGATGTGAAGATGTTTTAATCAGTATAACAAAAAGTGTTTGTGGAAAAACATTGCCTACCCTACCTTTAACTTTTGATTTTAAATAATGCATTAGTAAATGTTGACATTAACATAAACTAATATTAATAAATACTTTAGAATATTTGTTGTTGTTAGTTCATGTTGTATTAACTAACGTTTATTGCAAAGTGTTACTGAAACAAGTCATGAAATTTCACTGGTGCAAAAGTGTTGGAAAATGTGAATAATGCAACTGCTCTTTATCTTAATTTTGTCTTTGAGCTTAACTTGCATAAAGTGTACATTGTAAATTCTGAATTACGATTAGTTGAGAATCTTTACTTTTTAAATAAAATGAGTTGAAACTGATATTCTGACATTCATTCCTTCATGCAAAGCTCTAATTTCCTGCTCTAACAGGCAATGAAGCAGCAGCTTTACACACTGACAAAGCAACACTTGACATCTCATCATACAAACCATTTCTGACAAATAAATAAACTAGAGGTGCCAATGAACACAAGACATCACATGCTCTGTTAGTGTATATGTTCCTAAATCATCCCAACACAAAAGTTCATTTAAAATAGTTACAGACAAAACACAAATAAAACACTTATTGAATGATCAAACTGCTGTTGCCACCATTGTGTAAAAGCATGTTGTGTACAACACACCTTAAATGGGGTTTTCATGGCTTTTTGCTTTAACTCTTAATTTATATTGGGTTATGTTTAATTCTGACAGATTGAGAGATATTGATCTTTCATCAGGGTCTTAACTGCCTTTCCTTATTGAATTTATTTTTTAATTCAATTAAAGTTCATTAAAAATATTCAACATATTAACTTGCACTACTTGAAAAAATAAAGATGCCTTCCGGGGTGACACTTTACTTCATTCCATGTCTGTTCTCCTCTTTTCCTGTAGTGGAGCACTCCAATATATACACTATTTGATATATAATAAAATATATAACAATTTTAAAAATAACATAGACCTCTAAGCCATGTCGCAAATAACTGCAATTGCAGGTTCCAAACAGAGAAGGCAACAAAGAGGCAAAACTTATGGACCACAGCTTTAACTAAACCTATAAAAATTTGTTTTCAGTAAATGAAATTATGCTGAAATAAAACATTATGGCCTGGTTTCACTGACAGAGTTTAGATTAAGCAAGGATCAGGCCTTAGTTCAATTGGGACATTTAAGTGTCTTTTATAAACGTGTCTTAGAACAAACATTACTGATGTGAATCTTGAGACAAAACAATGTCACTGACATATTTTAAGATATTCTTTTAGTTAAAACACCTCAAACATGCATTTTAGTCTGGGATTAGATTAAGCCTTGTCTGTGAAACCAGGGTTATAAAATATAACATTAGATGAAAAATTTAAAACTATGATTGTTTTTTTTGTTTTTTTTAAATTAGAGATGTTGTCTTGGCAAATAACTGAAATAAAGAAGTTCCAAGTTGAAGTACTAAAATTATTAAAAGTAAAACTGAAATACAAATTGAAACATTAAAAAAAGACAAAAACACAACAGAATTTTAACTTACAACTTAAACTAAAATTGAAACTGAAATGCTATTTGAAAATATAATTAAATACTATAGTAGTATATACAGTGTCCTCCACAATTATTGGCACCCTTAGCAAATATGAGCAAAGGCGGCTGTGAAAATAAATCTGCATTGTTCATCCTTTTGCTGTTTCATTCAAAAAATTCACAAAATTCTAACCTTTCATAGAAGTAAAACAATTGAAAGTGGAGGGAAAATCACATTATGAAATAAATGTTTTTCTCCAATACACGTTGGCCACAATTATTGGCACCCCTAGAAATTCTTATGAGTAAAATATCTCTGAAGTATATTCCCATTCATATTTAAATTTTTTAGCACACCAGGGTGACTAGGAGAATGAAATTGTCCAGTCATGACTTCCTGTTCCACAGGAGTATAAACATGAGGAAACACAAAGGCCAAATTCCCTTAATCATTCATCACAATGAGAAAAAACAAAGAATATAGTTCTGATGTGCAGCAAAAGATTGTTGAGCTTCACAAAATAGAAAATGGCTGTAAGAAAATAGCTAAAGCATTAAAAATCCCCATTTCCACTATCAGGGCAATAATTAAGAAGTTCCAATCAACTAAAGATGTTACAAATCTGCCTGGAAGAGGACGTGTGTCTAAATCGCCCTAATGCGCGGTGAGGAGGAGAGTTTGAGTGACCAAAGACTCTCCAAGGATCACAGCTGGAGAATTGCAGAGATTAGTTGAGTCTTGAGTCTCAGAAAGCCTAAAAAAAATGATCAAACAGAACCTACATCCCACAAGTTGTTTGGGAAGGTTTCAAGAAATATCCTCTGCTCTCATGCAGAAACAATCTCCAGCATATTCAGTTGTCAGACAAGACTGAAACTTCAAACGGGACCGGCTTCTATGGTCAGATGAAACTAAAAAAGGAGCTTTTTGGCAGCAAACCCACCAGATGGATTTGGTGCACACATGGATAAAAAGTACCCCATGCCCACGGTTAAATATACTGCTGAATCTTTAATGTTGTGGGCCTGTTTTTCTGCTGGAGGTCCTGGACATCTTGTTCAGATACATGGTATCATGGATTCTATCAAATACCAACAGATAAAAAAATCTAAACCTGACCTTCTGCTAGAAATCCAATAATGGGCCGTGATTGGATCTTCCATCAGGACAATGATCCAAAACAAACATCAAAATCAACACAAAAATGTGTCAGTGAACGCTAAATGAAGCTTCTGCCATGACCATCCCAGTTCCCTGACCTGAACACTAAAGAAAATGAGTGGAGGGAACTGAAGAGATGAAGCACCAGCATGGAGCTGGAATCTGAAGGATCTGGAGAGATTCTGCATGAAGGAATGGTCTCTGATCTCTTGTCAGGTGTTCTCCAAACTCATCAGGCATTATAGAAGAAGACTCAGAGCTGTTCTCTTGGCAAAAGGATGTTGCAATAATTGTGGCCAACGTGAACTAGAGAAAAACATTTATTTCATAATGAGCTTTTCCCCCCATTTTAATTGTTTTACTTTAATGAAATGTTAGAATTTTGTGATTTTTTTTAATGAAAGATCAAAAGGATAAACAATGCAGATTGATTTTCACAGCTACCTTTGCTCATATTTACCAAGGGTGCCATTAATAGTGTAGGGCACTGTATATATACATTTTTTTTAAATTTTTTTCATTTATTTATTTTCATTTTATTGTTAGTGAAGTTCAGCCTCCATCTCGGATGATTGGTCATTGTGTGAAACTCAGCTAGTCAGTTTTGTGTCACTAGAGGTCAGTGTTTTACAATAAATGACATGATGTCACCGCTGTGCCTTTACCAAAATACTAGATTGTGCATCACTAAAGGGAATAACATAGTACCATGTTTTTGACACCATGGTATACAGCACAATACCATGGTATTCTTTGAAGTTCCTTAAAGAATCAATGTAAAACCACAGTGAATGTACCACAATATTACCATTTTATGGTAAGTTCAAGACAAGTTATCCTGGGAAGTACGTATTTAGGAGTTGGGAAGTCGTGTTTATAATGTCAGGTGGGTTCAAGGGGCAGACCTACCTAATTAATGAAGCCACTGTAAACTTTATCGTTATTGTTATATTACAATGCTATTATATTTTGAGCAGAAAGTTAGCTTATTTTGTTGTATACCTACAGTACAGAGTATTGAAGTATTCCGCCATTTCTCGCTGGGACTTAAAGAAAGTCCCGAGCTTCCCACTTGTATTTACGACTTTGTGGTGCTGTTCATGTGCATTCAACTCGTAAATATTATTCACTTGAAAAAATTAAGCCTAATTGCACCATGGGACAGTACTTTTTCTTTTACTTTGTCTAAATTATAAAATTGAACTTTTTTTTGCTAAAATAATTATATTTTGTGGTAATGTACACAAAGATTCTGAAAGATTATTATGCTGCTTGAGGAAAATGCCATATGAATTTATTCATTTACAATACAAACTGGTTACATGATGTGATTTTTTATGATTGTTATGCAACTAAACTCTTAAGTTCTTGTGGTTTTTGGTTGTCTGTGGACTGTGATTCATGTACTACAATGCAAATTAAACCAAGGTGAAAACTCTGAAGTTCAGAATGTGTGAAAACAATCTAGTGTGCTTGAGAAACTCGTTCCTACAGTTCAATACTGCAAACCCCATCAGAAACAACATCAGTCGCTCGTGGCTCTGCGCAGGTGAGCAAAGATTACAGCACAGGTGCTGCTTTATTTACTGCTACACAAGAAATATTTGTTGCTTAGCAGTTGTTTTTTCACTTTCAATAACACAAATAAGAGAAAAACTGGGGCACTTTCTGAGCTTTTTCTTTCTCCTTTCTGTCTCTGTTGTTATTTCTCGAGGGTCTCGAGTGGCTGCTGTTGTCTGGAAGAGGCTTCAGATTGTGTTTGAATGATTTTATTTTCCTGGTGGCACTTTAGAAAATGACGTGCTGTGAGGATGACTGTATTATTGTGTTTCATGAGCTTTAGTCCCATCAGCCACAACATCAATAACTGATGGACCACACACACACAAACTCTCTCTCTCACACACACACGGCATGTTTTATTTCACTGTATGCAACTCCCATTGACTTCTGTTCTACTTAAATTGAGCTAATTAGTTAGTGGTGTTTGCTAAGGCAAGCATAACAATTACTAGCACTTACATTAATTTGATCCAACCTCTAAAAGTTTAGTGTGCATCGTCCTGCACTGCAGTGTTTGTCCTACAGACATGAATACTTTACTAAGTGATCAGATGCACCATCTTTTACCAGCTGGACTAGAAAACAGGTGAATAAATCCCACATACGCACAATGAAGGAGGAACTAGAGTCACACACAGACCAGAAGATCAAAAAGACACAATGGTGCTGGACATGTTTCATGTGAGTTAGGAAGTAAACACCTAGCAACAGGCCACAACACCCTAGCAACCAGCCACAACACCCAAGAAATCACATAGCAACAGGTTAGCAACCACTGAAAACACCTTTGCAACTGCATAGCAACACCCAAGCAACCACACACCAACACCCCAGCAACCACACATAACACATTTGCAACCTCATAGGAACACCCTGGCAACCAATGCCTTAACAGCCACCAAAAATACATCTGCAAACACATAGCAACACCGTAGCGACCACTTAAAACACATTTGTAACATATATCAACACCCTAACAATGCCCTAGCAACCATCCTAACCCTAACTTAAAGATAACTCTTTGCAACCACATAGCAACACTCCAGCAACCACACATAACACATTTGCAACACCATAGCAACACCTTAGCAACAACTCAAAACACATTTTCAACTACATAGCAACACCATAGCAACCACTGAAAACACATTTGCAACATATAGCAACATCCTAACAATGCCCTAGCAACCATCCTAACACTAACCCAATGGTACCTCTTTGCAACCACATAGTAACACCCTATCAGCCACTCAAAACACATTTACAACCACATCGCAACACTCCAGCAACCACACATAACACATTTGTAACCACATAGCAACACCCTGGCAACTTCCTAGCAATGCCTTAGCAGCCACCCAAAACACATTTGCAACCACATAGCAACGCTCCAGCAACCACACATAACACATTTGCAACAACATATCAACACCTTAGCAACCACTCAAAACACATTTGCAACCACATAGCAACACCCTAGCAACTACTTAAAAACACATTTGCAACCAAATCACAACACTCCTGAAACCACACATTTTCAACCACATGGCAATATCCTTACAACCAACTAGCAATGCCTGAGAAAAAAACATTTGCAACCACATAGCAACACCCTAGCAACTTCCTAGCAATGCCTTAGCAGCCACACATAACACATTTGCAACAACATAGCAGCACCCAGGCAACCACCTAGCAATGCCTTAGTAACCACTCAAAACTCATTTGCAATCACATAGCAACATTCTGGAAACCAGACAAAACACATTTGCAACACCAGAGCATCACCTTAGCAACCACCCAGCAATGATTTAGCAAACCACTCAAAATACATTTTCAACCACATAGCAACACCCACTTAAAACACATTTGGAACCACACAGAACACCTTAGCAACTGCTTAGGAATGCCCGTTTGTAAGTTTTACATTTGCATTTGACATAATTGAGATTCTTTGTGAAGCTGTTCCCACCATATGTTATTGTCTCCAGGTTTTCTGTCATCATGTCACCCTCTGAATTGCAATCAGTCACACATCAGAAACATTCTCTCTCCAGACAATTACATGCCGGGTGACCAAAAATATGAAATCCTCTCAATAAATCCCACCAGAGCAGTTATGAGGTCTATTCAAATACGCTCTCTGTAGCTGTCTCACACCTGAGGTGATATTAGACTGAGGGCGTCAGAGTCCGTGTTGAGACCTTCCCTCATCGCTGGAGCCCAGGCTAGAGCGGATCTGCTCTGTCAGTCTTTATTGGTACCCTGTAAGAAAACGGCCTGTTGTTGAGCCTTTCCTCTATAATTGTGGGATCTGGTGGGATTAGTTGGGAACGTGAGCCGTGTTTCTCTGCTGTAGGAGAGGGAAATACTCCATAATGGCTGCTGGGTCTCAGATAAGACCGACTGGCCTTTCAGCGCCGCCAAAGGGTTCACCAGGGCCGAGCAAAGCTCCTCTGTTCAGAGCCAAAACGCAGCTTGACCGCTCGATTTACTAGGTCAGTTTCTGAGAGAGTTCTCGTCTTGTTAGGAATAAGAGACTAGTTGAACTCTTTTCAAAGACAGCCAGAGCAGCATCAGCGTCACAGATCTGTCGGAAGGACGCATGGCTGAGGAAAAAGTGGCCTGATTACAATCCAGAAAAAAAAGCCACAATCTGAAAAGAAAGTAAGACAAGTTACTTGATTAAGTAAATAAAATGTATTATTTTAAAGTAAATTATTATAATTATAAATATAAATAGTAAATTATTATATAGAAATAAAAATGAAAACATATATATATATATATC
>RJVU01072345.1:3669607-3689178 GCA_003731715.1 Anabarilius grahami
AGTGGTAGTTTTTTTATATTGCGCAAAACCTTGAAATTGAAAAATTGCCAGCGAGAGTAATCATAGTGATTGTAAAGATTGAGAGCATTGTCTGTTCAGTTGTATAAGAGAAAGGTCAATGACGGTGTAATGCACTCGCAGTGAGGTGAAGTTTCTCAAACGGCTGTCACAGCGTGTGGTTTGAGGCCAGCTCTGAAAGAGTCTCTGTCCTGTTCAATCCAAAACTGACCACATGAGAGAAAAATCAATTCACAGTGTCTCCAGAATGATACGACGAAACGCCATGATCTGCTTCACACCAGCACCTGATAACTAAAGCGACGCTCGCATTACATTCACAGCTGGACTTATGGGTTTGAAACTGTGAACTGATGCATTTTAATAAAGAGAAAACAACCCTGTTCAGTTATATATAAGTATAACAGCACACTGGGGACTCTGCGCTGGGGACTATATAAGTAAGATGAAACAGGTTTTGTGTTTCAGAGACATTTCTAGGTCAAACTTTTCTGGGAGTGAACTCAAAACCTTTAGGTTAGCAGCTCAGCACCTTCGCCATTACATGGTTAAAACACGTGTGGGGAAAACATGAGATCACATGTAAAACAGCTTAAACTAAAACCACATGCATTAAGACAAGAATCAACTATTGAATCTATATCATGACAATATGCATGGAAAGTTCAACAGAGATTTTAGAGTGTGTTGACATACATAAAAAAGTCAACTAGATGATAATATCATCAATCAACATGTTAAGTAAATAGATAAAAAAATATACATATTAATAAATCTATATAATGAATCAACGTATGTTAAGTAAACGCAACAAATAAATAAATAAATAGCCAAGTATATATTAATACATCTACATCATGAATGAACAAAACTGTATGTTAATTAAACACAGCAAAGCAATCAATCAATCAATCCTGAGAAATATTCACTGGAGTAGAAAATGTGATAACCAGCCCCAGTCTCCCCTATATTAAAATACACAAATCAATGTTTAATTTATATTAAGCATTGATTCTATTTCTATTATTTCTATTGAATTGTAATGATTATAACGACTAGTATAAAAGCTACACTCTAAAAAATGCTGGGTTAAAAACAACCCAAGTTGGGTTGAAAATGGACAAACCCAGCGATTGGGTTGTTTTAACCCAGCGGCTGGGTTAAATGTTTGCCCAACCTGCTGGGTAGTTTTATTTAACCCAAATATTGTTTAAAAATGACTGTATTTCTTGCTTAAAATGAACCCATAATATGTTGGAAATTTACATTTATTAATATGTTTAATAAACAAACATTTATTAATACTTTCTTTGAATAATATTTAAACAATAAACATTTATTAAATTGCTTATTAATAAATGCTCATCTTTTTGATTATTATTGTTGCCTCTAGTAATTATGAGCCTGATTTTTAATTTCCAACATATTTTGGGTTCATTTTAAGCCAGACATATAGTCATTTGTAAACAATTGTTGGGTTAAATAAAACTACCCAGCAGGTTGGGCAAACATTTAACCCAGCTGCTGGGTCAAAACAACCCAATCGCTGGGTTTGTCCATTTTCAACCCAACTTGGGTTGTTTTTAACCCAGCATTTTTTAGAGTGTACTAGTTATAGATAATATAAAGTTTTAGGCTACATTAGATGCTTTTGTGTTGAATGCAAGTGTCAATATAATAAAAGCCTTATCATTTATCAGGTGTTTCATGAGAGATGCGCAAAAAAAGCATTGTGCATAATGTCAAAAAAGCATTAAACGCGATGCAGCGTTTGCGTCCTACTGCTGCGTTGCGTCTGAGCGCGCAAAGTCTGAATGTTCAGTGCGCGCGCTTCCATGTAGAGCCACCAGGGGGATTACGAGCTCTCTCTCTCTCTCTCTCTCTTTCAGCCGGAGGGAGGCTGAGCAGAGCAGAAGCAGGCTGGTGGATCCTCGCGGTCGGTCTGCAGTCAGTCTGATGCGCTGCGCAATAACCCAGCAGAACCACCTGTGCGGCTCCGGTGCATCTCCTCACGGAATATTCGCGCGTTAAGTTCCGGTGATGCTCCTCTCATCCAGTGGGAATGTTTAAATGAGGAGGAACAATCCTGCGTATATGTGATTGCATTTTCGTGGAGTATCGCAACATGGACTAATTGCATTATTCACCATGGGATTATTGCAGTTGTTTGTTGGATTATTTTACGCAGCAGCAGGTAGGCAGAGAGATCAGCATCAGTTATTATAGTCTGATCCGTTGATTATGAGTACAGATGGCAATTATCAGCGATTTCTCAATAGCTGGTCATGCATTCATCCCCATGGAGCGATCAAAGCCTGTAATCAGAGATATAAGAGCTGCTAACATCATCTCTGTGTTATGGTTATTATAATTACATACATTAAGCATAATATATGCAAAACTGTAAAAGATGATACAGGACAATACATATCAGTCTTTCTACTTCTAAATTTCACGTTTATTTCAATGGGTCATTGAAAGTAATTTTTTCCCAGTGTAGGCTTCCCATCTGTAAATTTAAAGGAATTTTGGTTTCCAGGCAAGGGGAAGTCAATGAAAGTCATGTAAAAAGTAATTGCTCTTCAGTCCATGTACAGTGATTTTTAAAAATCCTTATGCAGTAAATGCAAACGACTGGAGAAGTGCTGGAAATGTCTGAACCTGAGGCTGCGACACCAACACTGATCTACTTCCTTCTTTGTTTTAATGCTGTATGTTGTGATTGTGTTGAAGTGGCTGCGTTCGGAGTGGATCCAGCGGTTCGGATCAGCGTGTTTCAGGAGTTCAGTCCTGGAGAAGGGTTTTCTGGTGTGACACAGGTGCAAGGCTTCCATGATGACACCAGAGCGTTCCTGTTCCAAGGTAAGACTGGGATTGAAAACAAACAGAAATTTGGGGGAGAACATGTTCCTCTTGGGATCTGCGCCTCTGGCTATATCCCAGCTAACAGGGAACGTTCTCAGAATGTTCTGGCAAGGTTCTGAGCAAACATTCTTCCGGTAACGTTAATAGAACATTCGCTCAAAGTTCTATCTTCTGTTCTCAGAACATTAGCACAAAAACATAAGTTATACATTGTTTTTCTGAAACATTTTAGTCTAATGTTTTTAAATGTTACTACTTTTTAAATGAGAACATTCAAAAGTAACATTTCCATAATACATGCAAAATGCATTCCATTAATATTTCCTAGTATAAACGTTTTTAAAACAGACATTCTGACAACATTTTCATAACTTTATGGGTACGTTAAAAAAGCGTTCTTAGAACATATATTTGTTGCTTTAGCTGATATTCTCCATACATTTTGTGTCAGGAATGATAAAGTTGTGTTTGATTGACACTGAACTGCATGCATTTCGATTGCAAATGCAAAAATGCATAAATGTCCATTATAATATTAGATATATTGGTAAGACTTTACGATATGGTCCCAGTTGAGATGCAATAACGAACAATGAGTTGTACTTTTGCTATAGTAATTTTCATTGTTAGTTCTTGCTGAAACCTTACTGTAAAGTCTTACCAATATATTTAAGCATTTCACAAGCCGCTCTAAACAGCTGCGTAACCGCGTCTAACGGTGGCTGTTTGTTTTGCATCTGGTCTCTGTGGGATGAATGGACCCTCATGGGGCCCCTGACAATTGAGCGCCTCTCTGGAAACAAAGGGCTGTGGCTCTTTATGGAAACAGACGCTGGAGAATAATGGGGCGCATAATGAGATTAGTCCTCAGACGATACACAGATCTGTGTGTACAGTTTATCTTCAGTGAGTTCTGCTGTTGACAAATAATGACCTGTTTTGGGATGCGCGCTATGATGCAACAAGTCGCAAGGTTGGGATGCTGTGAGCTTCATATTTGAGAGTTTTGCTGTGTGATTTGTGCTGGCACTGCAGATGCTGCTCTGAGCAATAAAACTCGAAGAAAAGCCATGACTCTGCTGTTGTGTAACATTCAGCTGTTTTACATGGTTAAATTTGCAGTTGTGCAATATGCGCTCATAATGACCTTGCAGCTTGACATCTTAAAATATAATATTAGTTTAAATATATTGAAACTTTTTATGCAAAAAGTTCACATTTCACCTTTGAATCTTTCTTTAAAGTCAAGAGAAAATTGACACTATTTACCATCTTAATATACCATGAATGATTCATTAGTGCATGTTATTATTATAGGTGTGTCACAATACTATGGAAGCTTGTGTCCGCCACTAAATAAAAAAAAGATAATTGTGACTTTTTATCTCACAATTGTGATTTACATCTCACAATTCTGACTTCTTTTCTCACAATTGTGATATAAACTTGCGACACATTGCAATTTTGAGAAAAAAAGTCTGAATTGAGACAAACAATTCTGATAAAAAAGTCAGAATTGCGGCATATAAACATAATTCTGATAAAAAGTTCAGAATTGCGACAAATTCAAAAATATGTGAAAAAAGTCAGAACTGCGACAAACTCAAAATTCTGAGAAAAAAGTCAGAATTGCGACATATAAACTCACGATTCTGACAAAAAAAATCTGAATTGCGGCATATAAACTCACGATTCTGAGAAAAAAGTCAGAATTGTGGCATATAAACTCACGATTCTGAGAAAAAAGTCAGAACTGTGGCATATAAACATAATTCTGATAAAAAAATTCTGAATTGCGACAAATTCAAAATTATGTGAAAAAGTCAGAACTGTGACAAACTCAAAATTCTGAGAAAAAAGTCAGAATTGTGACATATAAACTCACGATTCTGAGAAAAAAGTCAGAATTGTGGCATATAAACATAATTCTGATAAAAAAATTCAGAATTGCGACAAATTCAAAATTATGTGAAAAAGTCAGAACTGCGACAAACTCAAAATTCTGAGAAAAAAGTCAGAATTGCGACATATAAAACTCAAAATTCTGAGAAAAAAGTCAGAATTGCGGCACATAAACATAATTCTGATAAAAAAATTCAGAATTGCGACAAATTAAAAAATATGTGAAAAAAGTCAGAA
Organism: Anabarilius grahami; assembly: GCA_003731715.1. NCBI lineage: Eukaryota > Metazoa > Chordata > Actinopteri > Cypriniformes > Xenocyprididae > Anabarilius > Anabarilius grahami. Next base: position 3,674,630 of record RJVU01072345.1, read on the forward strand.
CTGCGACAAACTCAAAATTCTGAGAAAAAAGTCAGAATTGCGACATATAAACTCACGATTCTGAGAAAAAAGTCAGAATTGTGGCATATAAACATAATTCTGATAAAAAAATTCAGAATTGCGACAAATTCAAAATCATGTGAAAAAGTCAGAACTGCGACATAAATTCAAAATTCTGAGAAAAAAGTCAGAATTGCGACAAACAGTTCTGAGAAAAAAGTCAGAATTGCGACATATAAACTCACGATTCTGAGAAGAAAGTCAGAATTGCGACAAATTCAAAATTATGTGAAAAAGTCAGAACTGCGACAAACTCAAAATTCTGAGAAAAAAGTCAGAATTGCGACATATAAAACTCACAATTCTGAGAAAAAAGTCAGAATTGCGGCACATAAACATAATTCTGATAAAAAAATTCAGAATTGCGACAAATTAAAAAATATGTGAAAAAAGTCAGAACTGCGACAAACTCAAAATTCTGAGAAAAAAGTCAGAATTGCGACATATAAACTCACGATTCTGAGAAAAAAGTCAGAATTGTGGCATATAAACATAATTCTGATAAAAAAATTCAGAATTGCGACAAATTCAAAATCATGTGAAAAAGTCAGAACTGCGACATAAATTCAAAATTCTGAGAAAAAAGTCAGAATTGCGACATAAAACTCACAATTCTGAGAAAAAAGTCAGAATTGCGGCACAAACATAATTCTAATAAAAAAAATTCTGAATTGCGACAAATTCAAAATTATGTGAAAAAACTCAGAACTGCGACATAAACTCAAAATTCTGAGAAAAAAGTCAGAATTGCGACAAACAATTCTGAGATCAGTCAGAATTGTGAATTTATATCGCGCAATTGTGTTTGTCGCAATTTTGACTTTATTTCTCTCAATTGAGAGTTTATGTTACACAATTCTGAGAAAAAAGTCAGAATTGCGAGATAAAAAGTCGCAATTATAATTTTTTAAAATTATTATTCAGTAGAGGAAACTAGTTTCCATACGTTAAAGAAGTAAAATGCATTGCAAATGTTTTCAGTTAAAGAGGACCTGTTATGCTTTTTTTCATGTTCATCTTTCTTTAGTGTGTAATTTTGCTGTTTGAGCATGTAAAAGTTATTCTCTATATCAGTGTTTCTGCACTCCCTGAAACGCCTCCATTGTAGTCTTGAGTTTTCTTCACAATATTCCTCATTTAAATAATTCATACGCAGAATAAAGGGGCGGGGCCTGGTTGAGTTAGTTAGTAATGTGTTGAAATTGGCGGTTATGGTAAGGGCCGGGACATTTCCCAAACACCAATCACAACACACTCCTCCAGCCGACCAATCAGAGCACATTGTTCTTTTCAGAAGGCGGGGCTTCATAGAGACAGGAACTAAACAGAGCGTTACTGACTGTGGAAGAGAGGAGCTGAACAATGGAGAATATGAGGAAAATAATGAACACCTGTTCTAGTAGAGCCCCAAAACAACATCAAGACTTTGTAAGGGCATAATATGGCCTCTTTAATTCACATTCAGTGCAGTCAGATATATATTTGTGTACACACTTGATTGTAGATCTTCTGTTTTAGATTTCTTCATGTGTCTCCGCTCACCTGAGCTCATTAGACCTGCGATCATTGTGCCTGTGGGGCAGATGTGAAGTCAGATGAAGTGATTTAATCAGCCGGCTCTNTTGTGGCATATAAACATAATTCTGATAAAAAAATTCAGAATTGCGACAAATTCAAAATCATGTGAAAAAGTCAGAACTGCGACATAAATTCAAAATTCCGAGAAAAAAGTCAGAATTGCGACATATAAAACTCACAATTCTGAGAAAAAAGTCAGAATTGCGGCACAAACATAATTCTAATAAAAAAAATTCTGAATTGCGACAAATTCAAAATTATGTGAAAAAACTCAGAACTGCGACATAAACTCAAAATTCTGAGAAAAAAGTCAGAATTGCGACAAACAGTTCTGAGATCAGTCAGAATTGTGAATTTATATCGCGCAATTGTGTTTGTCGCAATTTTGACTTTATTTCTCGCAATTGTGAGTTTATATCTTGCAATTCTGACCTTATTTCTCTCAATTGAGAGTTTATGTTACACAATTCTGAGAAAAAAGTCAGAATTGCGAGATAAAAAGTCGCAATTATAATTTTTTTAAATTATTATTCAGTAGAGGAAACTAGTTTCCATACGTTAAAGAAGTAAAATGCATTGCAAATGTTTTCAGTTAAAGAGGACCTGTTATGCTTTTTTTCATGTTCATCTTTCTTTAGTGTGTAATTTTGCTGTTTGAGCATGTAAAAGTTATTCTCTATATCAGTGTTTCTGCACTCCCTGAAACAACTCCATTGTAGTCTTGAGTTTTCTTCACAATATTCCTCATTTAAATAATTCATACGCAGAATAAAGGGGCGGGGCCTGGTTGAGTTAGTTAGTAATGTGTTGAAATTGGCGGTTATGGTAAGGGCCGGGACATTTCCCAAACACCAATCACAACACACTCCTCCAGCCGACCAATCAGAGCACATTGTTCTTTTCAGAAGGCGGGGCTTCATAGAGACAGGAACTAAACAGAGCGTTACTGACTGTGGAAGAGAGGAGCTGAACAATGGAGAATATGAGGAAAATAATGAACACCTGTTCTAGTAGAGCCCCAAAACAACATCAAGACTTTGTAAGGGCATAATATGGCCTCTTTAATTCACATTCAGTGCAGTCAGATATATATTTGTGTACACACTTGATTGTAGATCTTCTGTTTTAGATTTCTTCATGTGTCTCCGCTCACCTGAGCTCATTAGACCTGCGATCATTGTGCCTGTGGGGCAGATGTGAAGTCAGATGAAGTGATTTAATCAGCCGGCTCTTTCTCATTATTTCTCTGCAGACATATTCTTTGTTTGTCTCATTGTCATTTACTCTTCCTTCCATGCATGCATTTATAAATACTCTGGCCAGCGCTCTGTTGTTGCTCGATATCAGATATTTGTGTGAACACCTACGCAGCGAATGCAAACTCACACACACAGAGTTCATAGTGGCATCATTACAGGCATTAAACGCTGTGTTTCTTGTCGGCGCGCGGGTGAGATATGCTCTAAGTGACAGTGGGAAGGCCATGGAGACCAGCAGGATAAAATCGGAGAGCCGTGGGCTGAACCTTTCCCTTCTAATTGGGACAGCAGGGCATTCATGCAGGTGGAGGGAGTCTGAGCCGGGATTTGGACCACAAACGGTTCCATAGATGAGTCTGGCCGGGGTGTTTGTGGTTCCGTGTTGGTCTGGACGCACACGGATAACAATATTAAGGGGATTTTTTTTTACAGAGACTTCAAATGGCGTCAAAAATCGTATGATGGAATCACAGACATTAAAATGGAATTTACTGTATAACACGGAATATCACTGAATTTGGCCGTTTTGAATGAAATAATCACAAGTAGGCTGTACAATTAAAGCTACACTGTTACTTTTTTGATAAAAAATAAAAAAGTGCAAAAAAATAAATTTTTTGAACCACGTCTTTACCAAAATACACTTTGATAATGAATGATATTTTAGAGCATATGGGACAGATATAGTGGGAAATTGTTGTCACAACGAATGAGAAAAACTCAACTTCAAATCACCGATAAAAAAAGATCAGTTTAACTTGAAGAAATTATGACAGAAATAGCACCACCACGCAAAATGATTAAAATTATGTAATAATATTTCACTTTTCATAATAATATCATCACTTTTGGCCACAACTGTATATAAATATATCTATATTTTTATATATAAAGTTTAAATACAATGTTCTGTTGTAAAGGAATTGTTACATTTGAACTTGATTACATTTTAAAAGATTGATGGTAAAGTTTTATGAATTCAATTGACATGCATTAGACATGCTTTTTCATGATTAAAATGGATTTAACCCATTAAAAAAATAAATGAATAAAATAAAATAAATTAAAACGGAAACCAAACAGATTTCACATTTTACTTCCATTCTACTTCCATAATGTGACATGAGTAGGATATTCAATTAGAAAATATGACTTGATTTTATCAGTGAGGAATTGATTGGAGGTGTAAAGTTGTTAAAATTTGCATTCCTAGGGCTAAATATCATGTTAATTGGGGCAGCTTCAACAAGCAGAAATGAAAACCAACAGTGTAAAAGTAGCCAAATTCCATGGGAAAACCGCAGACTTGGCAACACTGAGTAACGGTCAAAAGTTTGGAATAATTAATATTGTTTAACATTTTTGAAAGAAGTCTCTTCTGCTCATCAAGGCTGCATTCATTTGATCAAAAATACAGTAAAATTGTGAAATATTATTACAATTTGAAGCAGCTGCTTTCTATGTGAATATATAGTAAAGTGTAATTTATTCCTGTGATCAAATCTGAATTTTCAGCATCATTACTCCAGTCTTCAGTGTCACATGATCCTTCAGAAGTCATTCTAATATGCTGATTTGCTGCTCAAGAAACATTTCTGGTCATTATCAATGTTGAAAAAAGTTCATATTTTTGTGGAAACCACAAACATTTTATTTTTCTGGATTTACACTGCCACAATAGCTCAGTTTTGCAGAATTGTTCCAGAGAAGTAAATCTCCAGCGATCTGGAGCTTGTGCAACTCGAGTCCTGCGACTCAAGCGAGACTCTGGCTCTCTTCCCCAGCTCTCTGAAACGTGGTCGGCCTTTTCAATATCTCTGAGCCGCACGGCTGTCAGAGAGAGAGAGAGTGAAGCGCGGAGCAGAGCGAGGGTCACGGAGCGTCCCTGCAGAACTGAAGGTGCCCTTGACCAGCGCTGGGATTTCATTCCTGCCTCAGCGTGTGTGACAGCACTGACATCCAGTGTCAGACGCTCTAGAAGGATCTTCAGCCTTCATGATTAATGGATGCAAATATCGCTCAGAGATTTCAGGCCGTACGGTTCAGTCTGAACTCATACTGAACTCAACCGATAACCAACGACGACTGATCCAAGACAGCTCCGAGAATAATTACATTTAAAAAAATGAAAATTACTCACCCTCATGTTGATCCAACATCCACATCATAGACTTCAAATCTAGTTATTGAACATATGCAACCATGCAGATGTTGAGATGTGTGAGCTCTGGCCCCTACAAAATAAAACAGAAACACTAAATTACTAAGACTTCAATTAAAATGAAAATATAAAAATCAAATCAAATTCAAAATATGAGCAAAAACTGTATATCAATAAAAAAAAAAGGATATTCAACAAGAAGACCCATATGGCTAGGTCCATAATATAGTATATAAAAATAAAATTGAAAGTTGTTTCTTTGTTGAGGAGCTTTTTTAAGTGATCATTCATTTATAAATTAAGATATTCAAATAACGTTTTTTGTCCTAATGTACTAAGACAGTGATATTAAAAGACCAGATTCAATATACAGCTTATTGATGATGCATACTATCAAAGACTTTAGATATAGAAAGACTGTAAACTTATGATATGAATAGGAGAAAGTGCAAGGCGTAATGTGGCTGAATAACCCCCGCCTTCTGAATAAAACAGCCAATCGCTGATTGATAAAGTCATTACATCACTGCAGCTGCCGTTAGCAGCACCAGAAAATTGATGAGACAGTTGTTGTCAGATTTTATTGGCAATTTCAAATATGAAAGTTAATTGTAAGCTTTGGAGAAGCTCATTCAAAGAGATACAAACTGTACTTGCATGACTGAAACAGCTTTTTCAAAGATGGCCGGCGACTGAAATGACTTGCCTTAAAGGGACTTTGAGAATATATATAAGCGAGCAGATGAACTGAGAATATAAACACAATTCTCAGTTTCTGGTTAAGCAATTTTCCATAGAAAACCATTATAAAGAGAATGCGTTTCTCTTTTTAGAGATTTAGTGCATTATATTCATATTCTTGGTCAATCTGCTCACCTGTATATAGTATGCATCATCAATAAAGTATATATTGAATTTGATCTTTTAATATCACTGTTGTATTATGCACTTTTTCATGTTTTTAGTGATTGAAATACTGTGAATCACAAAACTTGCATTTTGTTCTTATATTTTAGTTTTTCTTCTTTTAAAATGGAAAATTGACAGGCTGATAGGCCTGTGCTGCAGTTCAATGGATGTTTTGCCCTCCAGTTCTCAGTCACATGACTATGGATCGCATCACCCCCCCATTAAACCAGTAACTTCAACTAACTTACTCAGCAGCTGGACGGTGTTCGACCTGAAAGAGAAAACGTACCGCAAAAGAAGACAGTGTACACTAATGCCTGCTAGCGTCCCATGCATTGCATTATGAATCATGTTCTGACACAGTTTAAAATGCAAGGACGCATGAAATCGAGCTGCATTCACGTACTTGCATAGTGTACAGACCGAAAATATCTTAAAATTCTCTCCAGTTTGATTCTTTCATCTATTTTTAGGCGCAGTTGATGATTTTCTCTGTTTATGATTCTCAGCCAGGTGTGTGTTTTGCCTCTGAGAAAAAGCAGAAACATTTCCATACGGAGTGAATCTGGGAGCCTGTTTACCCCCCGGTAAAAACCAGCATCCATCTTCCTTCATCTGAGCCCAATTCTTTGTTCTAAAGCATCGGATCTGTCCTGAGGATGAGATTATAACACAAACGCCTCCCTAGAGAGATGCTTCCCATGCAAGACGATGAGAAAAGCGATTTTTTGGCTTTCTCAGGATTCTCCTAAAGGTTTTTCCTTCCCATTTTTGTTTTTAACTCTTTCCCCGCCATTGACGGAATTCTCCAGCAATCCATGTTTTCAGTGTTATACGGTAGAGGGCGCTATTACGCATTTACTGAAAGAGTACAGAATCTTCGGATCAAAACACAGGTGAAGAAGAAGCAGAAATAAGCATTGCTGATGCACGTCAAATAATGCAATCATCAAAAATTAATCAGCATATAAATCAAAACTGCCTAACGTTACTGAAAGAAATGTTGAACCCATGAAGAGGAAACGACTGTGAAGCTTTGAGGTGTTGATGGACTCGATCTTCTTCATCTGTGCTTTAATCATCGCTCTGAATCACGTCCGGACGAAGTCTTCAACAAAAATGCAATTTTTTTGTTCATTAGGATAAGTGCATTAAATTAAGGCTTTTGGAATCATAAATATCCAATGTTTGGAAAAATAGCTGCAAACATTCTGATTGGACAAAATTTGGACTCACCCCTGAGTGCAGGATGATGTCATTAAAATTTGTAGTCCATTTTGCTTTATAGAGTAAATTTTAAAAGTGCAAATCTCTATCTATTGATGAGTTTTAGCAGTACACTATAGCCACACATTTTTGATATTGTAGAATATTAAAATCAGTGTTGTTATTGATAACTAAAACTACAATATGTTTTAAAACAGCTAAAATAATAATAATAAAAAAACTACTAAAAAAACTAAAATAAAACACTTAAAAATGTTGCCTTTTTACCAAAATTACTAAAACTTAAATAGAAATTAATTAAAGCTATATAGAAATATACAAAAAACAAAGAAAAAATGAAAAAAGCACATAACAAAATTGCTAAAACTTAAAATAAATTGAAATCTGAAAATACCTAATTCAAAATAATATATATTATTATTTGTTAGACATTTTAGACCTTATATATATAAAATATAATGCATGTGTGTAATAATATATATATATATATATATGGAAATTGTGCAAGTCATATACAAACAGAAATATAGTGCACAAGTTGTATGGACAACGTTTTTTTTGTGGCTCTTCACACTCCCCTTCTGCGCTACTGAAATAGTAGAAGCATGCATGTTTAGAATGACAGGAGAGTGGGTAAATAATTATTGAATTATTTTGTTACATCATCGGCTGTCTTTGTTTTTCGGACTCATCCCTGATGTTCAGATTGTCATCTGCTCGCTGTAGCTTCACACATTAGATCCGAACGCTCTCCGTGACAGGAAGAGCAGGTGTTCGTCCTCCACGCCCCGCGTCTCCTGCAGGGGAAGCCATTGATTGAGGATGACCTACTGAGGGAACCATCGACCAGCGTCTGCGGTGGGTGTGGTGCAGAGGACGGAGGCATATGGGAAGAGCTGTTTCTATGGAGACGTTGCTTCGGAGATGGGCAGAGGAGATCCCGACCATCAAAGTCCTTCCCCCGCGGAGACCCTGTAGAGCTTCACAGCCATGAAAGAAACCGGCCTTTCATCAGCCTTGAGAGGCTTTTTGGAGTCTGAAACACGGTCCTGCTGGGAATGAAAGGGCAACCGCGGGGACTAAAACACGGCACTTTTCAGCTGCTCGGGTTCAAATAATTATCCTGCAGTTGTTCATGTTTTGGTGGCCTGTTTTTAAGATGTTTCAGGATGGACTTCAGAGCTTCATGCAGTCATTATCTTAAAAGACTAGTTCACTTTCTAATGAAAATTAGCCCAAGCTTTACTCACCATCAAGCCATCCTAGGTGTATATGACTTTCTTCTTTTATGATGAACACAATCTGAGATATATTAATAAATATCCTGACGGATGGCAGTGAACAGGGGTCACGAGTATGAGCTGAAGTGCATCCATCCATATCCATCCATCCATCATGAACGTACTCCACACGGCTCCAGGGGGTTAATTAAGGCCTTCTGAAGTGAAGCGAACATGTAGCTTCAGCCAGACCACCTTCCGTATTCAAGTTACGAAGAAAGTGTAAACTGGCATCGCGTCAGTTATACATTTTCCGTAAGTTGAATAAGGAAGGCGTAGGACGTAGCGTAAGCTTTTTGAACTGCTAGAGTTTGTATGTTGAATACGGAAGGCATTCTGGCGGAAGCTAGATATTTTACTTCATAACTTGTTAAATATTAATATTTTTTTCACAAATGCATCGCTTCGCTTCAGAAGGCCTTTATTAACCCCCCGTTTATGATGGATGGATGTGGATGGAGGCTCTTTCTTCAGCTCATACTCGTGAACCCTGTTCACTGCCATTATAAAGTTTGCATGTGTTAGGATATTTATTAATATTTCTCAGATTGTGTTCATCTGAAAGAAGAAAGTCATATACACCTAGGATGGCTTGATGGCGAGTAAAGCTTGGGCTAATTTTCATTTGAAAGTGAACTACTCCTTTAACATATACAGTGGGTACGTAAAGTATTCAGACCCCCTTAAATTTTTCACTCTTTGTTATATTGCAGCCATTTGCTAAAATCATTTAAGTTCATTTTTTTCCTCATTAATGTACACACAGCACCCCATATTGATAGAGAAACACAGAATTGTTGACATTTTTGCAGATTTATTAAAAAAGAAAAACTGAAATATCACATGGTCCTAAGTATTCAGACCCTTTGCTCAGTATTTAGTAGAAGCACCTTTTGATCTAATACAGCCATGAGTCTTTTTGGGAAAGATGCAACAAGTTTTTCACACCTGGATTTGGGGATCCTCTGCCATTCCTCCTTGCAGATCCTCTCCAGTTCTGTCAGGTTGGATGGTAAACGTTGGTGGACAGCCATTTTTAGGTCTCTCCAGAGATGCTCAATTGGGTTTAAGTCAGGGCTCTGGCTGGGCCATTCAAGAACAGTCACGGAGTTGTTGTGAAGCCACTCCTTCGTTATTTTAGCTGTGTGCTTAGGGTCATTGTCTTGTTGGAAGGTAAACCTTCGGCCCAGTCTGAGGTCCTGAGCACTCTGGAGAAGGTTTTCGTCCAGGATATCCCTGTACTTGGCCGCATTCATCTTTCCCTCGATTGCAACCAGTCGTCCTGTCCCTGCAGCTGAAAAACACCCCCACAGCATGATGCTGCCACCACCATGCTTCACTGTTGGGACTGTATTGGACAGGTGATGAGCAGTGCCTGGTTTTCTCCACACATACCGCTTAGAATTAAGGCCAAAAAGTTCTATCTTGGTCTCATCAGACCAGAGAATCTTATTTCTCACCATCTTGGAGTCCTTCAGGTGTTTTTTAGCAAACTCCATGCGGGCTTTCATGTGTCTTGCACTGAGGAGAGGCTTCCGTCGGGCCACTCTGCCATAAAGCCCCGACTGGTGGAGGGCTGCAGTGATGGTTGACTTTCTACAACTTTCTCCCATCTCCCGACTGCATCTCTGGAGCTCAGCCACAGTGATCTTTGGGTTCTTCTTTACCTCTCTCACCAAGGCTCTTCTCCCCCGATAGCTCAGTTTGGCCGGACGGCCAGCTCTAGGAAGGGTTCTGGTCGTCCCAAACGTCTTCCATTTAAGGATTATGGAGGCCACTGTGCTCTTAGGAACCTTAAGTGCAGCAGAAATTTTTTTGTAACCTTGGCCAGATCTGTGCCTTGCCACAATTCTGTCTCTGAGCTCTTCAGGCAGTTCCTTTGACCTCATGATTCTCATTTGCTCTGACATGCACTGTGAGCTGTAAGGTCTTATATAGACAGGTGTGTGGCTTTCCTAATCAAGTCCAATCAGTATAATCAAACACAGCTGGACTCAAATGAAGGTGTAGAACCATCTCAAGGATGATCAGAAGAAATGGACAGCACCTGAGTTAAATATATGAGTGTCACAGCAAAGGGTCTGAATACTTAGGACCATGTGATATTTCAGTTTTTCTTTTTTAATAAATCTGCAAAAATGTCAACAATTCTGTGTTTTTCTGTCAATATGGGGTGCTGTGTGTACATTAATGAGGAAAAAAAAGAACTTAAATGATTTTAGCAAATGGCTGCAATATAACAAAGAGTGACAAATTTAAGGGGTTCTGAATACTTTCCGTACCCACTGTATATCTAAAATACATTTTCTTTCTGGGTACCCAGTTAACAAGGATTGTTCTCAGGACATTCTGGCAAGGTTCTCTCAACATTCTTCCAGTAACATTAATAGAACATTCGTTCAAAGTTATAAGGTCTTTAATAATGCTCTCAAAACATTAGCACAAAAACATTCATACATCATTCATGGAACGTTTTTCTTAAACATTTCAGTTGGACATTCATCTAACGTTCAAATGTTACTTCTTGTTTCTAAATATTCAGAGAACCTTTGAAAGTAACATTTCAATAATGTTTGCAGAATGAAATGTTCCCTTAATGTACATTTTGAAAACTTTTTCTTTTGATCTTGATGGACACGAATTGAAAGATCAGATAATTCATGCAACTGAAATAAAAATGTGACATAAGTTCAAAAACAGCTTCAACATTATCAAACACTTGAGTTATAAAATGGATAGTTTGGTTTTTTCGAATGCACAAAATAAACCATCATGACAACAAGCAGTTCAAGGAAAAGTTCATCTAAAAATGAAAATGCATTTCCTTTTGTGTTCCACTGAAGAAAGTCAGTCGGGTTTGGAACAATATGAGGGTGAGTCAGTGATTTTCACTTTTAGATGAACTGTTGCTTAAAGAAAACATGGATAATTCTGTTTCTGGACACAGTTGTGTTAAAATATGTTTCCAGATGGTTTCGCTCCAAAAGGACACTCAACATTTCCTGTAATTGTTGTTCATGACCTTCTGACTTACAAATGATCTCTGTTGAAATTCTGTTTTGTAACTTGTTTTTTTTGCACAAAAGAAAGATCACAAATAAGATCTCAGAGCCAGCAATGAGATTAAAATGAAATATCAGGCTTCTCAGATGTTTCTCCTGAGAAATTGATCCCAGTAATCTCACAGAAGAGATCTCAACACTGTCTCAAACTGTGCGGAGATCTCAATATGAACACAAACATTTTTCACTGCAAAAATGAAGTTCTTCCTCAGTGTTTTTCTGTCTTGTTTTCCAGCACAAATATCTAAACGTTCTTAAATCAAGATACATTTACTTGAAAAGAAAAATGACTGAAGATATTTAGTCTTCATTTCTGAAAAAAAAATGCATAAAAGTGAGTTTTTGCTTTAAAATATCTGCCAGTGGAGTCAGGAAAATAATCTTGTTTTCCCTTTAAATTAAGTTTATTTTTTTCCGACTCCACTGGCAGATATTTGTTCTTGACTTCAGCAAAAACACTTAATTTTCAAACATTTTCAGAAAACAAGACTTAATATCTTAATTAAATATCTTAATAATATCTTTCAATATTTTTGTGCATATGTATATATTTGCCATATGGCTTAAAAACATTGATGCGTAGGAACAGTTTTGGCTGCAGAAATTGACTGAAACTCCTTCCATGATGGACAGAATGTGAGAAGTGCAGTTCTGAGCTGAAAACGAGACGGTAACTAATTAAACGGCAGACTGGATCCGGATCTCGTTATTGGCTGGCATCGCTGTTAATTGGTCTTCCCCTCAGTCACTGGAGGTTGATCGATTGTTTTTTTTCGGAGGATGGCCGTGTGTCTTCATTACAAGCTGCTGCTCGAGTCCTGTAACTGTGTCACTGCCTCCCTCGGCGGCCGCGAGCCTCTGATGTGATCGCTTCTGAGAGAGAGAGCTGATCATTTATTGATGCCTCCATTAAAAAGTGGCAGACGCACGTGTTTGGGAGGAAGAGGAGGGGGAAGCGAGGAAGAAAATTCTGTTATTCTGTTGCTGTCTGTCTGTACGGCGGGAGATTATTAATAAGTGATGCTGTCGTCAACATCCATATAATCGACTTTGATTTGTGGATTCACATCATACCTGATATATTAATTTTACTTCAAACCACTCTATACTAGATGACACCACTACGGAAGAGGATTAGGGCCAAGCAATAATACAAAAAATAAAACCATCTCGAGATTAAAGTTGTTAAATTTCGAGAAAAAACTCGTTAAATTTCGAGAAAAAAGTCAAGATAAAATGTTGAGAATAAACTCATTAAATTACGAGAAAAAAGTCGTTAAATTATGAGAAAAATGTCGTTAAATTTCGAGAAAAAAGTCGAGATAAAATGTTGAGAATAAAGTCATTAAATGAACGAATTTATTCTCGTAATTTAACGGCTTTTTTCTCGTAATTTAATGACTTTTTTCTCTAAATTTAACGAGTTTGGTCTCGTAATTTAATGACTTTATTCTCGTAATTTAATGAGTTTATTCTCGTAAATTAATGACTGTATTCTCGTAATTTAATGACTTTATTCTCAACATTTTATCTCGACTTTTTTCTCGAAATTTAACAAGTTTATTCTGAACATTTTATCTCGACTTTTTTCTCTAAATTTAACGAGTTTGGTCTCGTAATTTAATGACTTTATTCTCGTAATTTAATGACTTTATTCTCGTAATTTAATGACTTTATTCTCGTAATTTAATGACTTTATTCTCGTAATTTAATGACTTTATTCTCGTAATTTAATGACTTTATTCTCGTAATTTAATGACTTTATTCTCGTAATTTAATGACTTTATTCTCGTAATTTAATGACTTTATTCTCGTAATTTAATGACTTTATTCTCGTAATTTAATGACTTTATTCTCGTAATTTAATGACTTTATTCTCGTAATTTAATGACTTTATTCTCGTAATTTAATGACTTTATTCTCGTAATTTAATGACTTTATTCTCGTAATTTAATGACTTTATTCTCGTAATTTAATGACTTTATTCTCGTAATTTAATGACTTTATTCTCGTAATTTAATGACTTTATTCTCGTAATTTAATGACTTTATTCTCGTAATTTAATGACTTTATTCTCGTAATTTAATGACTTTATTCTCGTAATTTAATGACTTTATTCTCGTAATTTAATGACTTTATTCTCGTAATTTAATGACTTTATTCTCGAAATTTAACGAGTTTGTTCTCGTAATTTAATGACTTTATTCTCGTAATTTAACGACTTTTTTCTCGTAATTTAATGACTTTATTCTCGTAATGTATTGACTTTATTCTCGTAATGTAATGACTTTATTCTCGTAATTTAATGACTTTATTCTCGTAATTTAATGACTTTATTCTCGTAATTTAATGACTTTATTCTCGTAATTTAATGACTTTATTCTCGTAATTTAATGACTTTATTCTCAACATTTTATCTCGACTTTTTTCTCGAAAATTTAACGAGTTCTCGTAATTTAACGAGTTTTTTCTCGTAATTTAACGAGTTTTTTCTCGTAATTTAACGAGTTTTTTCTCGTAATTTAACGAGTTTTTTCTCATAATTTAACGGGTTTATTCTCAACATTTTATCTCGACTTTTTTCTCGAAATTTAACGAGTTTTTTCTCGTAATTTAATGAGTTTATTCTCAACATTTTATCTCGACTTTTTTCTCGTAATTTAACGAGATTTTTCTCGTAATTTAACAACTTTAATCTCGAGATGGTTTTATTTTTTATTATTGCTTGGCCCTAATCCTCTTCCGTACACCACATCACTTTATGATAAGCATTTTGCTGTTTATTATGACAGCTCTTCATGAGCTATTTATGCTGCCTTCAAGTCTTTTTGGGAAATTCCTTCTTGTTTGGAAAACTATTTTATGTTTCTGTCTCACCAATTGCAGTTGGACTGAAGCTTTTTAGCACTAGTGCAACCTAATAATGATTATTGTCTGTTTGATTGATGTTTAATCTGTCTGTTTTTTCCAATTCTTGTGCATGATGGGAAATGTAGTTCATCCAAAAAATATT
>RJVU01072345.1:3689416-3707613 GCA_003731715.1 Anabarilius grahami
AAAAAGCCTAAACCCCTCTAAAACCAGACCTGCACACCATCTTAAGCTGTCGACGTGTTAGTCGAAGACCTTTCGCTGCTCGTTTCGCTAAAACTTGAATGTTGCGTTTTTTCCCCAGTCTACTTTCATTCATGTTGATTGATTCTGATTTGTTTGCTCATCATTGATCGTAAACATGCTGTGGTTTCTCTTTACCTTGAACGCTGTCTGAGTTCATGTCGTCCTGTGATCGTCTGCATGTCCGTGTCAGATGTTAATGGATTCGTTCTCCGCAGGCTCGTCCCGGAGCGTGAGAGTCCCAGATGACGGCGCAGGCCGCATGCTGCAGAAACTCAGAGGAAAGAGTGAGTTCACCATCGCTCTGACGCTCAAGCAGGAGAAACTCAACTCTGGAGTCATTCTGTCCATTCATCATGGAGAGCAGAGGTCAGAACAACATGCACAACACTGGATTCTGTAAACCATCACCATATGACTGCTTCATTTAAGATACGATTTTTACGTATTTATTTTGCTCTTGATGGTTGCTAGGGCATTACAAGGTCATTGCTAGGGTGTTGTGGATAGTTGCTTGGGTGTTCTGTGTAGTTGCTAGGGCATTGCTAAGGGGTTACTAGGACATTGCTAGGTGGTTGCTAGGGTGTTCTGGATGGTTGCTAGGGCATTGCTAGTGTGTTCTTGATGGTTGATAGGTTATTGCTAGATAATAGGTAGGGTGTGATGGATGATTGACAGGGTGGTGCTGGATAGTTGTTAGGGCATTCCTAGGTGGTTGCTAGGGTGTTTTGGATGGTTGCTTGAGCATTGCTAAAGTGTTACTTCTAGGAAATTGCTAGGTGGTTGCTAGGGTGTTCTGGATGGTTGATATACCATTGTTTGATGGTAGCTAGGGTGTTCTGTCTGTTGACAGGGTGCTAGGACATTGCAAGGAGTTTGCTATGGTGTTTTGGATGGTGGCTAGAGCATTGCTAAGGGGGTACTACTAGGACATTGCTAGGTGGTTGCTAGGATGGTTGATAGGGCATTGCTAGGGTGTTGCTAGGATGTTTTTGAGGGTTGCTAGAGCATCGCTAAGGTGTTAATGCAAGGACATTGCTAGGTGGTTGTTAGGGTGTATTAGATGGTTGACAGGGTGCTAGGTGGTTGCTAGGGTGTTTTGGATGATTGCTAGAGCATTGCTAAGGGGTTACTATGAGACATTGCTAGGTGGTTGTTAGGATGTTTTTGAGGGTTGCTGATGCTTTGCTAAGGTGTTCTGGATGGGTTATAAAATGGGTAATAAATGGTTGAAAGAGTGGTGCCAGTTGATTTATAGGGTGTTGCTAGGTGCTTTCTAGGGTGTTCTGGATGGTTGCTAGGGCATTGCTAGGGTGTTCTGGATGGTTTATGAACCATTGTTGGATGGTAGCTAGGGTGTTCTGGATGGTTGCTAGGACATTGCTAAGGAGTTACTACTAGGACATTGCTAGATGGTAACTGGGGTGTTCTAGATGGTTGACAGGATGGTGCTGGATGGTTGCTAGGGCGTTGCTAGGGTGTTCTGGATGTTACTAGGGCATTGCTAGGGTGTTCTGGATGGTTGATAGGCCATTGCTAGGGTGTTCTGTATGGTTGATAAATCATTGTTAGCTGGTAGCAAAGGTTTTCTAGATGGTTGACAGGGTGCTGCTGGATGGTTGCTAGGGTGTTTTGGAAGGTTGCTAGAGCATCGCTAAGGGGTTACTACTAGGACATTGCTAGGTGGTTGAGAGGGTGTTCTGGATGGTTTATAGACCATTGTTGGATGGTAGCTAGGGTGTTCTGGATGGTTGCTAGGACATTGCTAAGGAGTTACTACTAGGACATTGCTAGATGGTAACTAGGGTGTTCTAGATGGTTGACAGGATGGTGCTGGATGGTTGCTAGGGCCTTGCTAGGGTGTTCTGGATGGTTACTAGGGCATTGCTAGGGTTGGTTGATAGGCCATTGCTAGGGTGTTCTGGATGGTTGATAAATCATTGTTAGGTGGTTGCAAAGGTTTTCTAGATGGTTGACAGGGTGTTCTGGATAGTTGCTAGGGTGTTTTGGAAGGTTGCTAGAGCATCGCTAAGGGGTTACTATAGGACATTGCTATGTGGCTGATAGGGTGTTCTGGATGGTTTATAGACCATTGCTAGATGGTAACTAGGGTGTTCTGGATGGTTGATAGGATGGTGCTGGATGGTTGCTAGGGTGTTGCTAGGGTGTTCTGGATGGTTGCTAGGGCATTGTCTGCAGCACAAACAGAACAAGTTACATGCAGATCTTTATTGTTTTTCATATCTCTAACACTAATTATAAGAAATGGTACTAGTGATGCTTGAGTTGGCAAACAACAGTAATTATAATTGCAATACCCAGAAGATTAGGAAAACATACACACATACATGCTCACACACATACAGCTCGGGGCCACAAGTAAAAGTTAATCTACACACAGAGTCTAGTTACATGGTTCAGTCTAGTGTGTTCAGGTCACAGATGCATCCTATAGCAATGATTGTTTTTTACATTGATATTAAGTGAGGACTCAACACATTAACAAAATCATAAGTATCATGTATTGTTCTGCTCTGGTTTTCTGTGTTGGATTAGTCACTTCTGCATGTATTATTCTCATTTGTTAAGTTGCACTGGATAAAAGCGTATTTATATAAATTAATATCAACAAACTTCTACCTAATCTTTGACCCATTTCTGGGTCACGATGCACTGCTCTATAGGATGAAGCATTTGTTTAGTGTAAAGGAAGCTCACAAGGTTAATGCTTGTGCTTTCTGAACATGTTGTAGTGTTTGAACTAGACAAAGCGAGGGAATGAAGAAGAGGAAGTTTTCCCTGGAGACGTTCTTCCAGCGTCATTTTTAGTGCTTGACCGGTGAATTCTGCCTCCCTGAGCGTGTTGTTTTCCTGTCCCGGTTCATCTCATCATTAACTGTTTCTCTGCGCTGTGTCCATATCTGCAGCTCCCCGAAGACTGATTAGAAGTTTTTTCCTCTACGAGTCGAGTCTAAGAGCAGCACTCAGCAGAAATAAAACACTCTCTCTCTCCAGGAAGACTATTTAAAACACTGACAACTCTTTCATCGTGCAAATAAGTTTGCAAAAACTTAATATAAAGTTGCTTTCCGTTAGTAAAACTGCTACACAGGGAATTTAAGCTGTATTGGTTTCCCATCATGAGTGCATTACTGTCAGTGATGGTGAGTAACTAGCTAAAAATAACTTTGGAGGAGCACACATAAAATAACATCCGTGAAATAGAGAAATCACATCTGTCTCTGTGACAGCACTAGAGTCTGTAAACTGAAAAAAAGAGGCAGTCAGATGATGGTCTGTGCTGTTTTATTTAGAAAACTAGCCAGAAACACTCTCAGCCTGTCAATCATTTTATGCGTTCAGGTGTGCTGGCATGTCTTTAGAAGGTTTCTTGAACTTCAATTGAATTTGAATAGAGGTAGCAAACATTAAAATTACTTGAAATTCAAAGTAATTCATATAACTGTGGAGCTTGAACTTTAAATCCTGACAAATGTGGGCAATTTGGATTTGAGATGCATTTCAGAGTCAAATGCATCTGTTTTAAGGGTTAGCAGGTCAACAGTTTTCTGTAGATAAGGGTCTTGTATTTAAAAAGAAGACGATATTTGCTTCTACGAAGACAAGGACATCATGACATGACTGCAGAACTGCAGCAGCGGCGTCCTTACTGTAATTGTGCTCGTTGAACTGTGTTTATTGAAGTCAGCGTATAATAGGGGCCTTGTGAAAGATGTTAATTACATTGTACGCTGAGTCGATAAAGCAGGTGGCTCTGACATTGTGCGACTCGGGCTGGTATTGATATTCCCTTTCTTTGCAACTAGAACTAGAAATGCAAGGCAAGAGGAAAAGATCTCATTAGGTCCCTGTTTGTAGATAAATCAAAACCTGCGTATCTGTAATTGGCTTCTCTCGAATAATGCTCTCAAGCGTGATGATTTTTTGCGAGGAGTAGGAAACAAAAATTGGTAGGCTGCACAGGCAGGCGGGCTGATGACTTTTTGGCAGCTTTCCCCATTAACGCTCCCCCCTTCAAGTAAATCTCAATAGAGACGTGCGGCGCAGAGGAATTACAATGTGAAGGGGCGTTTAGCTCGTCTGTGTTTCCTGTGCCGCTGCTCGATCTACAGAAATGATGCTTTGGCTTCAGTTGTGAGTTTGTAGTCTGAATTGAATGCGATGAGAGTAGTGCAGAATATAGGACAATAAATATGAAGTTGATCTTTTGCATACAAAAATAAACACGACCAGTGTAGTCTGATTTGCAAACAAGTAAAGCGTTCATATATTATCAGTTTGAATTATTCTCTTCTGCTTATCAAGGCTGCAATTATTTGACCAAAAAATACCAGAAATTGTGAAATATTATTATAATTTAAAATACCTGTTTTCTATGTGAATATATTGTAAGATGTAATTTATATCTGTGATCAAAGCTGAATTTAGTTTCACATGATCCTTCAGAAATCATTCTAATATAATGATTTGCTGCTCAAGAAACAGTTATGCTCATTATCAATGTTGAAATCAGTTCATATTTTTGTGGAAACCATCATACATTTTATTTTTCACGATTCTTTTATGAATAGAAAGTTCAAAAGAACCACATTTATTTGAAATAGCTTCTTTTGTAACATTATAAATGTCTTTACTGTCACTTTTCATTCATTTAATGCATCCTTGCTGAATAAAAATATTAATAAAGATTTTATTGGTAGTATTTTTTATTTGAAAAGCAGTATATATCATGGTTTCCATTAAAATATTAAGCAGCAAAAACTTTTATATATCATGGAATAAATGACATTTTAACATATATTCAAATAGAAAACATTTTTTTAAATATTAGTAATATTTCACAATAATACTGTTTTTACTGTATTTTTGATCAAATAAATACAGCTTTGGTGAGCAGATAAGATACATAAACATTTGCAATGATCCCAAACTTTTGACTTTTAGTATATACTACAAGTCAGAAGTTTTGACTTACAAGTTTTTGAAATTGCATTTAGTATTTCATCACAATAATTTAATGAACTTTTGTGGATTTGGGTGGAAGAACACTACATTTCCCAGAATGCTGTGTCTCCTGTGTTGAATTTCTTTGAATTGCAATTCACTAATTTCCTCATCTTTCATTTCAATTCAGTTCAGATTCTCACCAAATGAAAAAGAGCCAATTCTTCTGTTATGAATTTTGCGCAACCCAATGTTTGTTGCAACATTATAGATCCACATTCACAAAAGAGTTTTGTTGTAGTAGATGGTGTTTTAATTAAAAAGAAAATAGGGTCTAAAATAGGTTTAAAGGGTCCGAAATACATTCATGTGTACATTGGAAAACTCTATAAAACATGCCAGGAGAACCTTAAGGCTCATTAGCATGAATATTCATTCCGAATGCGCAAAGCACACGCGATTTTTGAATAGAAACAATGAATTCATATGAACATATTCAAATCACTGGCAAAAAATGCAGACTAGACCGAGAGCAATCGTATTGACCCAGCAGGCCAATCAGATATGAGATTTTGGTCGTATACTGAACAAAATACTATGGTTTTGCTTAATATTAATAAAAAAGTCAGACTCCCGCTGTGCCAAAACAAAAGCACACGAGGACTCGCACTCATATTTTACTGCGGTCAGAATCAGTGCTGGTCAGCATGCGATGAGAATCTCCTGGGATATTGTTACGGAGGACATTTGGAAAGTTAGATAGATGCATGTCAGGTCGTTAGAGACGAGCGTGAACCGCCGATGTGCCTCAGGGGCCTGTGCTCGGCCCGTTTTATTTGCAGATGCTGCAAAATATGCAACACAGCTCCTTTTGTTTGCTGGTCTGTCTGCGTGTCAGAGATCCCGCTTTCTCCTCTGGTGTCAGTGATATGTTTAGCAGGAACAAATTATGAAGAATAGTTGTGCATTTGGTGGGAAATGTGAGTGGTGCTTGTCTGTGCAAAATTCTCCAGCAAAATGACATGGATTGGTGGGCGGTTGCCGAGGTGTTGCTATGCGGCTACCAAGATATTTTGACAGCACAGCTCTTCTTAACTCTTCTTAACTTGTATTATATAATTCCTGGTACGAGCGTTATGTTCCAGGTCAAATTGACCCAAACTGGATTCAATACAATTCGAAATTAAAAATGTTCATTAACATGAACTAAATTCATTAAAAAAGTTTTTGGGTGAGGGCAAAAACACACCGTTTTTGTGTGTCCCTTTAAATGCAAATAACCTGCTGCTCCCGGCCCCCTTTCCAGAAGAGGGCGGAGCTTTAACAGCTCAACAACAACAAAGCTGGAGAATCTCACGCAGCCAAAATGAGGATTGTCAGTAACGGTGTTCAGCCTTACATTGTTCAAACCGGAGTCGACACTGATGGAGAGACTCAGGAAGAAGCTACAACTTTTAGACGTTTCTGAATGGTTAGTGGATAAATTTATGTAGTTGCTGTGGAGTCGAATCAACTCATCCACTAGCATGTGCCGTCATGTTCATCTTTTGTGTTGAATTGACCCTCGTTTGTGAAGCAGTCCGACGTAAAATGACGGCATGACAACAACACTCTACTACAACAACTCTTCCTCTTCTCTAAAGCATCCAACATGGCCTCACCCTCTTTGTTGTGTGTTCTCGGGGGCGGGGTTTATGTAAATGTTATGGTTAGTGATGTCACAAACCTGTAAAGAAGCTCATTGTAGTCCCTACTAGCCATTTGTTGTAGTCCTTAAACAGAGAATTCTTTAAAAGAAAATATCTCCCTTTGCATTGAACTTGATATAATAACCCTTAACGTGATGACAGAAGTGATACTTGGCTTCCTCAAGACTGTTATTGTCTTTTTCTCTGCAGATTGCTGGAGCTGGAGAGCAGCGGACAGAAGAGCGAAGTGCGTCTTCATTTCCAGACCAAAGGCCAGCAGACGTACACGGAGATCTTCCCCTACATGCTCGCTGACGACCAATGGCACAAAGTCTCCGTGGCCATCAGCGCATCACATGTGGCGCTCTATGTAGACTGCAACAGGTACACTGCAATACACTGTAGTGCATATAATGAAGCGCGCTGCAAAATGAATATTTTGATGTTTATTTGACGTTTATTGTGATGTTTCTGGTCAGAATCTATGAGCGAGTGGTAGCTGTTCCTCTGATGGAGATCCCAGAAGACACATCGTTCTGGGTCGGACAGAGAAACAGCGCTCATGGCTTATTCAAGGTATTTCATCTTCGCCCCACAGAATCGCCACACATGCACATCAGCAAATACAGACACTGCTTCTCTTACTGTCTCCTCAGTATGAAGTGTGCACAGTATGTGGCTTCTCTGTATGCATGCATAGTGAAAAATGCAATGCAATGCAATTCCTCCACTTCCTTCTTTCTTCACTCATTATTTGATCAGACTGAGAAAAATTAACTAAATAACATTTTATGCATTTTTATCAGTGCACACAATCTATGTGCATTTTCTAAGAATCAAAACGCATCATGCATTCATTGCTGAAATAAACATGCAACATATGACAACAAATGCATTATGCAACATATGTGTGTGTTAGAGTGTGTGCGTTAATGTGATTCACGAGGACACAAATGTGTATAATGACATGGGTATTACACTGGTATTACGACGTAAACATGAAATATGAGGACATTTCATGAGTCCTCGTATCTAAAATAGCTTTAAAAACATACTAAACAATGTTTTATTAAAAATGTAAAAATGCAGAATGTTTTCTGTGATGGGTAGGTTTAGGGGTAGGGTTGTTGTAGGGGGAAAGAATGTACAGTTTGTACAATATAAAAACCATTACGCCTATGGAATGTCCTCACTTTGATAGCAAAACAAACCTGTGTGTGTGTGTGTGTGTGTGTGTGTGTGTGTGAGTGTGTGAGTATCATTGAGCCTCTTTAAGATTTGAAGTGTCGCTTCAGGTTGTTAAATATCTCAGAGTTAATTGTCATATGAGGGGAGGCTGGAGGTCGTTTGCGGTTCTTGACGAGTTTTCTCACCCCATCCNAAAACGTAAAAATGCAGAATGTTTTCTGTGATGGGTAGGTTTAGGGGCAGGGTTGGTGTAGGGGGAAAGAATGTACAGTTTGTACAATATAAAAACCATTACGCCTATGGAATGTCCTCACTTTGATTGCAAAACAAACCTGTGTGTGTGTGTGTGTGTGAGTGTGTGAGTATCATTGAGCCTCTTTAAGATTTGAAGTGTCGCTTCAGGTTGTTAAATATCTCAGAGTTAATTGTCATATGAGGGGAGGCTGGAGGTCGTTTGCGGTTCTTGACGAGTTTTCTCACCCCATCCCCCTGCTTCTGTCTCCGCAGAGGCTCTGATTAGCACTTAGCCGCTCAAGTAAAAAGCAAAAGCATCCCTCATTTGCACATACAAATCACAGATATCTGCCGTTTCATTTCCGTCATGTCCAGGACGTTGGCTTTCATCTTCCTCCAATTCATTTCTCCAGGATCATAACGCAGAAAAAGGCTGCATTAAACGTAACAGACATCGCAGTGGCCGTTTGCACTCAGAAATATTGATGCGGCGTTGGAGACGGTGGTGATCAAAGGCACCATTACAGTTCGATTAGAGATGATTCCACACTTGTTGACCGGACGATTGCCTCTAATTTAAACAATCTCAGCATGCATGTGTGTGTGTGTGAGCGTGTGTGCGTTCGCTGACTCGCAGAGAAACCAAATTACATCCCGAGTTCCTATAAATCCAGAGCGTTCACCTCTATTTCCCTCTCATTGCCATGGAGAATCTGGAGAAACCTGCATCGGCTTTTGAATTTATGGTTGGAAAATTGCAGAGGCAAGACAATTTCGAAAACAATTTCTCATAAGTCACGGCGCTCTACTCCTGTGAGGGGCAAAATAAACGCTTTCTGGGCCGGTTGCCATGGCGACAGAGTGTCTATACGCGACGCCGCGCGGCCAGAGGATGGAGGCCAATCAAATTAAGGCACATATGAAACAAATTCAATCTGTATCTGCTTGTTTTGCTTATCAGAGTGGGACAGCGGCGACTGGGAGCTGTTATTACGCTCCCGCCACCCACATCATTTCCTCTCCACGATGCGTATTATGTCCAATTACCAGAGTGCGCGGCCTTGCCCACCTCCTATTAAACTCGCCGCGGTTCCCCACGCACAGGCCGCGTTCAAGCGCCGGTTTCATCTCTGCTGGAGACTGAGTGTGGCGTTTGATTATCGTGACGAGTCGGGAACTTCTTCACGGGGTTCGGGTTTGTACCGCCGTGCCAAGAGCTGCTGGGTGACAAGTTTTCGATGTCTCAAACTGACAGTGAATGTCTTGAAAATGTGTTTGTCATCAAGGACTGGTTTTGTCAACGACACCTAAAAAAAGAGAGAGAGAGAAAAAAAATGATGTTCTTCCTCAGTATTTCTGTCTTGTTTTCCAGTACAAATATCTAAACATTCTTAAATCAAGATAGCAAAATGAGTGAAGATATTAAGTTTAGAGAAAATGAGGGAAAACATGTTTATTTTACTGACTCCGTTGGCAGATATTGTTCTTGTTTTAAGCACAGACTCACTTCATTTTGATGCGTTTTTCTGACTTAATATCTTCAGTCATTTTGCGTCTCCAGTAAATGTATCTTGATTTAAGAATGTTTAGATATTTGTGCTGGAAAACAAGACAGAAGTACTGAGGAGGAACATTATTTTTTGCAGTGTAAAATGCATTCTAATGGCTCCAAAGCTACTATTAAAATAACCATGATTAGTGTTAAGGTTAGCAGCTCTAAAGGATACTACTAAAATACACAAAATAAATATTCCAGGAAAATGCAATAAAAAATAAAATGAACCACCATGGAGTGAAAACTTACATGGAATACCAGACTAAATATATACATTTAATTATTTTAAAAAGTAACTGTAACGCAGCACATGCAAACAATGTTATTACATGTTTATACAACATTCCTCTGGAAATATTGGAAACAATGTACAATAGCACTTTAGAGATACAATAACTTTCTTTTGACACACTCTAAAAAATGCTGGGTTAAAAACAACCCAAGTTGGGATGAAAATGGACAAACCCAGCGATTGGGTTGTTTTGACCCAGCGGCTGGGTTAAATGTTTGCCCAACCTGCTGGGTAGTTTTATTTAACCCAAATATTGTTTAAAAATTACTGTATTTCTTGCTTAAAATGAACCCAAAATATGTTGGAAATTAACATTTATTAATATGTTTAATAAACAAACATTTATTAATATTTTTTTTGAATAATATTTAAACAATAAACATTTATTAAATTGCTTATTAATAAATGCTCATCTTTTTGATTATTATTGTTGCCTCTAGTAATTATGAGTCTGATTTTTAATTTCCAACCTATTTTGGGTTCATTTTAAGCCAGACATATAGTAATTTGTAAACAATTGTTGGGTTAAATAAAACTACCCAGCAGGTTGGGCAAACATTTAACCCAACTGCTGGGTCAAAACAACCCAATCGCTGGGTTTGTCCATTTTCAACCCAACTTGGGTTGTTTTTAACCCAGCATTTTTTAGAGTGCAGTTATGTAAAAATTCAGAGAGAATGAAGTCAGTGAAGTTTGGAGTCTGTAAGATTTTTTTAATCTTTCTCTTCTGCTCACCAAGGCTGCATTTATTTGATTAAAAATACAGTAAAATCAGTAAAAATTGCGAAATATTTTTACAATTTAAAACAGCTGATTTCTATGTGAATATATAGTAAAGTGTAATTTATTCCTGTGATTTAAAGCTGAATTTTCAGCATCATTACTCCAGTCTTCAGTTTCACATGATCCTTCAGAAATCATTCTAATATGATGATTTGCTGCATTTCTGATTAATACCCATGTTGAAAACAGTTAATTTTTTTGTTGAAACTGTGATACATTTTATTTTCAGGATTCTTTCATGAATATAAAGTTTCTATTTGAAATAGAGATCATTATAAAGTCAATTTTGACTTATCCTCGACTCTTAATATTGATGTATTGACAAGTTCAGAAACATGCAGGCTTTTATGCCGGTATATAAGGTACAAACACAAGTGTTTACATTTTAGAAACTGTCAATATGTTGATATTGCACATACGGCATTAAAAAGTGCATTATTACACACAAATCATGTTGATTATAATAAAAGATAATCTCCACATGGCATCCGGCATCAGTTGGACTGAATCCTGAATAAAATGTGCAAGTTTGATTTGACACGGAGATAAAACCTCTAAATACAAACCGCAAATCGAAACTCTGAGGAAAGCAATATGGCTTAACAGGTGCTAATCCAGAGAACATGTCCTGGGAAAAGGTCACGCTCATCCACGTCTGTCCTTCTACTCTGTTAATAGTGTTTTTGGCGCTTAAGCTTTCTGTTCATATTCTGCCGAGCAAATAAAAGCAGCCTTGAACATCTAAAAGCCACAATTTCAGAATCTCCACTATGATTTTACCCATGATGAAGGACTGCTGGTGACTGTATAGAGAGGCATTCCTAACTTTCCACATTAATAATTGCGCACATTTTTTGTTTTTTGGGTTAGAATTAGCCACTCAAGGTCTTAGTTTGCTAAGTGCTTGTTGAATAAACTCTCTCGGTTCTATTTAATGCCTTCAAAGTATCATTAAATATAATGAATGTTTCTGATTCATTTCTGTTCTGATCTAATTGTGAACTGACTGCTGTGTGTTTTCCATGCAGGGAGTGATGCAAGACCTTCAGATCCTTGTAATGCCTCAAGGATTCATCACACAGTGCCCAGACCTCAACCGTAGTACGTGCCGTTAATTAGTTGACTTGTGATTGCTGAATCAAATGTTTAGTCATTCCGTTATGATAAACGCATCTCATTTACATCTCTTTCCTAGCCTGTCCGACCTGCAATGACTTTCATGGACTCGTGCAGAAGATCATGGAGCTTCAGGACATCTTGGCGAAAACCTCCAGCAAGGTGACGGACTCAAAATCACAACTGAATAACTGGCTTCATTTCATTTCATCAGCTGGAATGTGAATCGGAATGACAGTCGCATTCACACAAAAGAGGAATTTAATTCGTTTTTA
Organism: Anabarilius grahami; assembly: GCA_003731715.1. Classification (NCBI taxonomy): domain Eukaryota; kingdom Metazoa; phylum Chordata; class Actinopteri; order Cypriniformes; family Xenocyprididae; genus Anabarilius; species Anabarilius grahami. Next base: position 3,701,570 of record RJVU01072345.1, read on the forward strand.
AACAAAATGTAATTGCATCACTAAAGTCTTCTTTAACACGTTGCTTTTATTAAGGGTTCAAGCATGTAGCGCTAGATCAGCATTCTCTCCTAAAAGTGATCTAGCAGACCAAACCGTAAGTCGTAGAGGCTTGAAACTTTGAGGGCTTGTAGTACTCACACCGTCCACAATGCGCCAAGGCTCGCCCCGATCGGCCTAACGGGGGCGCTACGGCGGTCAAAAGTACAAAATGGATCATATTTTTGAAAAACCTACTTTTGCAAACTAGTCCTAGGTTTTTGGCCCGATCAGGACCAAACCATTGCATCAAGATTCTCCGGAGTTTTATTGTCAATAATTATCAAAAAAAGTTAAAATTTTGCTTCACGGTCTCTAAGGGCCGCCACGACATTCAAAGTGGGCGGAGCCACTTTTACTAAAATGGCTATAACTCGTGAGCGGAATGAGATATTTTCACCAAACTCAGCACATCTATGTATATTCTGTGGTCGCGTGACAAAGGATGAGGCGACTGGCCACTTGGTGGCACTATAACATGGGAAAAAAAATGAAACCGGCTATAAATACTTCACTGTTTGTCTGATCGACTTGAAAATTGGTATGCAGTGTCTTTGTCCGAGGTGCCATGACTTTTTATGGGGACATTGACGTATCTCAAAAAACATGGCCGCCATCGGCTAATGAAGTTTGAGCAGCTATCAGTCAAGGTTAATGGAGGCCAATCGAAGCCAAATTTGCTGGGCCTGTTAGGCCTGTGAGAAATTAGAAAGAAATTGGACACCGAGGTGCGCCTTCGTGTTTTTTACATGCATAAAGTATTGTGTATCGCACGATTTTTCGCACATGCCCATGGCATTCGTACCACATGGTAGAACTCCTCATTCTGAGCAACTTTGTCTCTAGGACCGCCGCTGTCCATCGAATTGTTCGTTAAATATTGGAGTGTATTTCAAAAACCAACTTTGGCGAATTAGTCCTAGGTTTTTGGCTCAAGCTCGATAACAGTTAGAAAGCTTTAAAAACTGTATTATTCCTATGGTAAATTGCCTGTATTTGGTCTTTTCCATCTATGATCGAGATGGTTACAGGCTTGTTAATTAAAACATCATACCTTTTTACACATGTGCTTAAAGGCCTCGATAACTGCTGCTCGCAGCTATATTTTTCAATTTGGAATCTCCATCAGATTAATCAAAAATAACTCACTTGCAATTTTATCTTCTAACCAATGATGGTGATAGAGAAGCCATAATTCTGTAGTGCGCCTTTAAATAAACAAAATGTTTTTTCAAAGTTGTAACTACAACTTTGCCCCAACTTAAATCTAATAATTTAAATTCAAATTATAGTCTCTTCTTTGGTTCCTCAAATTAATATTTAAAAGTATTTATAAACTCAACTGAACGTCTCAGTCTTGGTCTGGCAATAAACGCAGCACATTTCTCCAGTTTTTGTTTGACAGATGAATCCGAGCCCGGTTTTGGGGAACATCTGGGCTGCGTCTGTGCTGTGAATTTAAAGGCTTGTTTATGGTGTTGTAATAACTCACAGCTGCCAAATGCACAAAACTCTGGCGCTGATGAGGAAAAACTCCTCTGATCGAGCGTGTCGAAATAACACCGGCTTAATGAAAAATGCAAACGGCCAATCGCAAATAATCAATCAACCACAGGCGTTTCCTCATCTGCTTTCTGTCAGAAATGGAGTTTAATTGGGGTGAGGTGAGGATTTGCTCTCCGCTTCCTCATCCCTCTGTGCTTTTCTTCTCCTGCAGCTGTCTCTGGCCGAGGAGAAGATGAAAGGTCTGGATTCGTGTTACTGCGAGAGAACGTGTCACGTGAAGGGAGTGACCTACAGAGAGGAGCAGACGTGGACAGATGGGTGCAAGAACTGCACGTGCTCGGTGAGGCTCTTACCACAGATATATGCATCAATGCTGGAGCTTTCACAATAACGTTTATACTATGCTAGATATAATCGCAAAGACTGCTTTATGTTATTTACACATGAGAAATATGAAGTAAAGGACTGTTCACACCAAGGATGATATCTATGATGATAACTATTAAACATACAGTTTTAAAAATTGCTCTATGAGAATAGCAAAGTTCACAACCCAACTATAAGGATAACGACACAGAGAAAATATATAGTTGAAATTACTTTCAAATGATTTTTTCCAGCTGATGAATGATAAAAACATAGACAACCAATCAGAATAAATCCTGCTTTAATGAGCTCGAGCATTTAAAGTGACAGACGACTAAATTGCAGCGCTTATAATAATCAGAACGATATCATCTGCTGGTGTGATGCTAATATAGCTATCATTAAAGTTTTCATTATAGTTATCATTGTAGTTGTCATTATGGTTAACGTTATGGTTATTGCTACAGTAACCATTATAGTTATCGTTAAAGTTATCATTATAGTTATTGTTGTTATCGTTTACGTTATAGTTATTGCTATATTATCATTGTAGTTATCGTTAGTTATTGTTAAAGTTATCTTAATAGTTAACGTTATGGTTATTGCTACAGTAACCATTATAGTTATCGTTAAAGTTATCATTATAGTTATCATTATAGTTATTGTTGTTATTGTTTACGTTATAGTTATTGCTATATTATCATTGTAGTTATCGTTAAAGTTATCATTATAATTTATCGTTACAGTTATCGTTGTAGTTGTCATTATTGTTAATGCTATAGTTATTGCTACAGTAACCATTATAGTTATAATTATAGTTATCGTTAAAGTTATCGTTATAGTTATTGTTATAGTTATCGTTGTAGTTGTCATTGTTAACGTTATAGTTATTGTAGTTGTCCTAATATTTAACATTACAGTTATTGCTATAGTTATCATTATCGCTATAGTAATCATCGTAGTTGTCATTATTGTTAATGTTATAGTTACCATTATAGTTGTCATTATAGTTATCGTTAAAGTTATCATTATAGTTATAGTTATTGTTATAGTTATTGTTATAGTTATCATTATAGTTATCGTTATAGTTATCATTGTAGTTATCATTATATTTATCATTGTAGTTGTCATTATAGTTATCGTTATATATAATTGAAGTTGTCATTATTGTTAACGTTATAGTTATTATTATAGTTATCGTTATAGTTGTCATTATAGTTATCGTTAAAGTTATCAATATAGTTATTGTTAAAGTTACCGTTATAGTTATCATTATAGTTATCGTTATAGTTATCATTGTAGTTATCATTATATTTATCATTGTAGTTGTCATTATAGTTATCGTTATATATATATATAATTGAAGTTGTCATTATTGTTAACGTTATAGTTATTATTATAGTTATCGTTATAGTTGTCATTATAGTTATTGTTAAAGTTAACGTTATAGTTATCATTGTAGTTGTCATTATTGTTATTATTGCTATAGTTATCATTATAGTTATAGTTATTGTTACAGTTATAATTATCGGTACAGTTATAGTTATCGTTCTTGATGTGAAAATACAAAAATACAAGCAAAAAAAATCACGGAAAAACTTGCTATTAAGAGAGAATATTTTGCCCAACTGAACTGAAAGATTTATCACTCATCTTCCACTCAACACTTGCTTGTGATTGGTCAGTGGTGTCATTAAACTGTGTGATTATTGTCTGTTTCTATCTAGCTTATTAGCTATGTGCTAAGTAGCGCGATCTTGTGCTTGAAAATGCTTCGCTCCAAGCAAAATGTGTTTTGCTCATGAATATTTCAGATATTCATGAACAAAAACATGTAAAATCCCACGGATGTCACATTTGCTGTATTTTTACTAGTTGAATGGCGTTCAATCAAGTACCGCACACCCAATCAAGCAGTCTGCAATTAGCTAATTAGCAGTGTGCTTGTTCTGCAAACACTGAAATGGCAACGAGATTTGCATGTCGTCTCAAAGGTCACACGCGACAGAGCGTTCCACTTACACGCGCCCTCAACGTGTAGCAAACCTAATGTAAACACAGATGTGAAGTCGCTCTCAGTGTACCGTTTCACAGGGAAGGACAATTTCTCTCTCGTCTTTCTTTCTCACTCATTATACATTTATTATCTGCGAGTAAGACGAATATTGTGCCGAATGCAAAGTGACAGACGGAGGGATTCTGTCCTATCTTTAGAAGTCCCTGTACTCCTCTGACAGACGTTAGCTGGTCTCCAGTGCGCTCGATGTGTCCAAACAGACAGCAGTCTCGGGCTTTGGTACCGGTTCGGATGAGACAGGCGTCCCAGTGAAACTACCAACAGGAAGTTAGTTTGTGAAAGGAACATTATCTTAATTTGGCTTAAAGTGACGGATGTCATGCTTTAGGGAGAAGTGAGTTCTTTCAGACTCTGTGAGGCTTGGAAATCTATTTTTGGGATAAATATGGATATACATTTATACCAAATGCCATAGTAACCATACTAATGTTTTTTTTGTTGGTTTTTTTGTCTCATCTTCTAGTAAATCCTAATTACTTACTGAAACATCATTAAAACAATGTTAATTTACTTGAGAAGTAAAATTGTGTAAGGTAAGACTCTATATGTTGAATTAACTTAAGCATTTTTTCAAAGCCATTGGCAAATAGTTGACTTATTCAAAAATTAAATTAAATTAACTAATGCAGTTATATATATTTTCTGACAATGAGTCTTAATATCTTAACAATAATAATAATGCCGTTTTGCTTCTCAATTGCTTTTAATATTTTATAATGGAAAACACTAAATAATAAAATTATTCAAAAGTCTGATTTATTTAGTTATTCATTTAGTGAATCATTTAACAAATTAATATATTATAGTTACCATTATAGTTATCATTATAGGCATAGCTTTACGTTTTACAAATCATTTATTGAATCATTTAGTGAAACATTTTGTGAATCATTTAGAGAATCAGCAATTTTTTGTAATTAATCATTTAATGAATCATTCAGCGAAACGTTTAGCGAATCATTTCGCCAAGTGCTTAATGAATCATTTTGCTAAATATTTTGGCTTCGTCCGAAATCTCATACTCTCTCAAGGTGGAACTTTTTTTGAATAAGTAATTATTTCGCGACCGTTAAAAAAGTATGAGTGCGTGTGGTATGATTGTAATCCAGACGTACTACATTCGCCATGACGTCATCATCATGTGACGTACCAGCGTCAGTTGTGTCGCTTCATTTCCATTCACAAATACTCTCCCGTGGCCTCATGGGATAGTAAAGTGTCCATCGTATGCACTTCAGAATCTCATAGCAAGTAGTAGGTCATCCAGGTACTTTTCGCCTACACTACATACTTCTTTTGCCACATACTGTTTTTCGCCCACTACATAGTAGGGATGTACAGTATGTGATTTCGGATGCAGCCCTCGTGAACAATTTCGAGAATCACTCAGCAAATTATTTAGTGAATCATTTAGCGAATCATTTTGTGCATCATTTCGCAAATTATTTATTGAAACATTTTGTGAATCATTTAGAGAATCTTTCAGAAAATTATTAAATGAATCATTTAGCAAATAATTGTTTGAATCATTTAGCGAATCATATCGCCAATTGTTTAACAAATCATTTAGCAAATAATTTTTTTAATCATTTAGCTAATCGTTTAACAAATCATTTAGCAAATCAGGGTCATTCTTATGAACCATCCTTGCAGAAATCACTGTATTGCATTTTTACTTGTTCTGCAGCAATCTCAAAACTCAATCTCGACTGTAGTTTAACAACCTTTAGCATGACTGAACGTTTGAATTTCTGCAGAATGGGACCGTCCGATGTGAGAAGATTTTGTGCCCCCTGCTCGAGTGTCCTGATGGTACGGCCCCGGGGTATGTGTCAGGAACCTGCTGCAAAGAGTGCCAGTGTAAGTACACACACACACACATGTTTGTTTTTGTGAATTGTGGGGACATTCCATAGGCGTAATGGTTTTTATACTGTACAAACTGTATTTTCTCTCCCCCTACACTACCCCTACCCCTAAACCTAACCATCACAGGAAACTGTGCACACTTTTACTATTTTATAAGCCTTTTGAAAAA
>RJVU01072345.1:3717274-3733371 GCA_003731715.1 Anabarilius grahami
ATATATATATTTATATATATTTTTATGTATATATAAGTATGTGTGTATGTTTTTAAATAAATAATTTGAAGCTGTTGTACTAGAACAAGTTTGTTATAAACATAAATCAAATGTTCAACAGGTTGTATATAATGTCACCATATGGCCTCATTTCACCTGATATTAACATGAGTCAGCAGGATAATGTGTCCGATGACCAAACAAACCCGTGATGTTGAACCAGAACATATTAAATTTCATGCACTGTTACTACAAATCCCCAAACACCACAGAGGCGAAACTTTCCCGTCGTCGTCTCACCATCTCCAGCATCAGGAGATTCAGAAACACGTTTCCTTATTTCATTATGCAGGCGGAGGAGCGCGGAGTCTCTCTCAAGAAGCGCTACGTAGTTCTTTAAAGGCGTCATGAGCATTGGCAAGATAAAAATAGCTCGTGTCTGTGCTGATGAGATCAGTCCCGTTTCAATATTTCATGCGTGATGTTGTAGGGCGTGAGCTCGAGGGAATACGGCACTCCCACCTACAGCTTCTCTTTCACACACGCCCTGCTCGAGCAGATTCACGCTGCTTTGGCGCATAATAAAGGTTTCAGTCGTGTGCCGCTGGAGAGAGAGAGATGGACTGAAGGGCGAAGTGTGTCCTGATTATTCCAGACTGAGACGCAGACGTTTAGCGCTTCTCACTGGGAGTTACAGTAGATCTTCTGCTCACCAGCGCTGCATTTATTTGATCAAAAATACAGGAAAAATTTTGAAATATTTTTACGATTTAAAATTGCTTTTTACTATATGAATATATTGTAAAATTTAATTTATTCCTGCAATGCAAAGCTGAATTTTCAGCATCATTACTCCGGTCTTCAGTGTCACATGATCCTTTTTTTTTAAACTGCAATGTTTGAAATAAATGTCCTGCTCTCAAGCTGTAGTAGATCTGCAGATGATAAATCCATTAAAGTTTCTTCAAACCTGCAGAATAGCTGGATGTCCTTGACGCTGTGGAGGCTTGAGTTCACCTTGTTAATTTGCAGTTATTCAAGCCATTTAAATGAAATATATCAAAAGCAGCGTGTACATTAACTGACAGGCTGATTGCGGCATGAACCCGGCGCACGATGTCATTTCCTGCAGGTCTGAGCAGGAAATGTCTGTAGGTGATCGGGGGTAATTGGCGCTGACTGTAAAAGTGCAGTTGAATCCCAAATGTAATTAGATGAAATGAGAGCGACGGCTGAAACTGACGCTGGTTTAGGGAAGATTGTAGGGCTGAACATCCGGAAACAGTCAGAATAGAGAGCATATTGAAAGTGATTTTTCCACATCCATCTTTCTTTAGTGTGTAATGCTGCTGTTTGAGCATGAAAAAGCGGGAGTTATTCTCCATATCAGTCTCAGTGTTTCTGAACTGAACCTGTTCAATAAAAATAATGAACATTCAAGCATGAAAACCTGTTCTAGTACAGCCCAAAAACCACATCAAGACTTTAAAAAAAGGCATAACATGGGCTCATTAATTCAGTGAGTTTGTGTACTGGTGTCGATCACTCGGATTTCAAGTGGAAAAAATTTTGATTAAATGAAATAGGCCTCATTGATGAAGAATGAATTTCTGTGTAAAGTTGACAGTTTATGTAGGAATTCACATTCTGCAACTACTGTATTTACATCAGGCATGGGCAACTTCGGTCCTGGAGGGCCACTGTCCTGCAGAGTTTAGCTCCAACCCTAATCAAACACACCTGAACAAGCTAATCAACGTCTTAGGATTACTAGAAAGCTACAGGCGGGTGAGTTTAATCATGGTTGGAGCTAAACCATGCAGGACAGTGGCCCTTCAGGACCGAAGTTGCCCATCCCTGATTTACATAATCAAATTAATACATGAATGAGGCCCATTGGACGGATTAAATGTCTGTCTCCCAGACTCATTTTCATGAAAAAAAAAGAAATGCATGAATAAAAATAAATAAATAAAAAATGGCACAAATGGAAAATGAATGTAAAATTAAAGAAGTTAATAAATAAATAAATAAACAAATAAGTAAATAAATAAATAATGTGTTTTTCTTTTCATACTTTCCCTATTCAAAATGCATAAATAAATAAATATGAATGAATGAAAAGTAAAAAGGCCAAAAATGGAAAATTAATGAAATTTATGAATGAATGAATAAAAAGAAAAAATGCAAAAAATGGAAAATGGATGAAATTTGTGTATGAATGACTGAATGAATGAAAAGTAAAAAGGCCAAAAATTGAAAATTTGTGAAATTTATGAATGAATGAATGAATGTAAAAATGGAAAATGGATTAAATTTATGAATGAATAAAATGCAAAAATAGAAAATAAAATTTATGAAAAATAAATAAAAGCATACAACAAACATACAAGGATTGCATGCTTTTCTTTTCATACTGTCCCTGTTAAAAAAGTAAAAATGAAAAATGAATGAATGCATGAATAAATTGAGCTTGTTTGTAATTTGGCAGCTACCACAACTATATTTGTGCCGAGGAACAAGTGAAAAATACAAACAAACAAACAAACAAACAAACAATAACAATAAATAAATAAATAAGGGAATAAAGTAAATAAAGTGAATAAATAAATAGTGTCTGTTCTGACTGATATCAGTTCACTTTATTACTTCTACTATTACTTCTAGTCACTGAGGATCAGACAAAATCTGTGGATTGAATTTAGGGTGAAATCGGATTCAAACTGCGTTAAACGAGCCGCGAGTACTTCACCTTTACTGATGATGATTTAAACACATTTATCAATCAAATAAACAAAGATTCCATGACTCTGGATTCTCATTCCTGAACTCATTTCTGCTTTCTTTCAAACTCATAGTCTATTCATAGCCTGATCCGTCTTAAGCCGGTTGCTGTGTTTTGGGTCTGAGCTGGTTTTTGCTGCTCGACCAGCTTAGACCGGCTGAAAACCAGCTACCGCGCTCCAGCTAGCATCTTAAGCTGGATTGTCTCTTCTTTTCTCCCCGGACTCCAGACTTCTGTGGCGTAAATGACAATTGATTACCATGTGGGATTCTTCGAGGGCTGCGACTGATGACAAACGAGAGGCTGTTGTCAGTCTATTCTCCTCGGATCTCGCGGGACGCACCCACTCTGAGTCGCACAGCTTCGTTTTCCGTTAAAAGAGCACTTTATATGAGACAAAACAATTCATTAGGATTAATACGGCCTGCCAGAGTCCATTCGTTCTCGCTGCGGTGCCGGGAAGTTTATTCACTTTATTGCTTCTGCCTCCGAATGCCAAAGAAGCTCTTCAGATAGTAGCGTGATTTATTGGCTGTGAGAGCGAGTTAATGAGACTATAGTCACGCTTTCCGAGGACTAGTTGTCAACGCCACCTTTTCATGTTATTGCCGCTTTGTTGTCATCTTGCCAAATCTCATTAATTATTTAAGGCACTTTCAAGGTTTCTTCTGTTGGCCAGGAAGGACAGTGTGTTTGAGTGGGTCTTAACGACTGAGGTCTGTCTGCACACGTTAAACTGGCTCATTTGTTAAGCACTGGACGCTGATCTTTCAGATGAGGCTCGGGTGTTTAGAGAACACTACAGAAATCAATGCGCTCTTTCCTTCATTTGAACGTATAGAGGAACTTAACCTTGCTAAGATCATGTGTATGTTATACACTGACCGCATTAACGACAGTGAGGTCAACTTCTTATTTCAGCTTTTTCAACACTTCTCACTGAGGGTTTTTAACCTGCTGCTAACAGTGTAAAAATATCTGAAAAATATATCTATGATTGTAAAGAAATATTTGTAGCTCTTGACTTTTGATGTCATGACTTGTCATAATTATACATTTTAAAGTCATAATTGAAACTTTTTATTTTGTAATTTTGACTGTCATTGTTGACTTTTTATTGTCGTATTTACAACTTAAATCAGAATTTAAAGTTAGGTTGTCATAATTTCAACTTGTGTGTCCATTTCGACTGTCATAATTATGACTTTTTAAGTCAGAATTTAAACTTGGTATATCATAATTTCTTTTTAACGTCATAATTTTGACTTTTTGTCAATTTCAATTTGTCATAATTGTGAATTTTTAAGTAATTTCAACTTTTTGTCATAATTTTTCACTTTATGTCATAATTTTGTATTTTTACCGTCATAATTTTTTTATTTTTATGTCATAATTTTGACTTTTTATGTCATGATTTTGACTTCTTAATGTCATAATTACAACTTTTTAAGTCAGAATTTAAACTTGGTATATCATAATTTCTTTTTAACGTCATAATTTTGACTTTTTGTCAATTTCAATTTGTCATAATTGTGAATTTTTAAGTAATTTCAACTTTTTGTCATAATTTTTTACTTTATGTCATAATTTTTTCTTTTTATGACATAATTTTGACTTTTTATGTCATGATTTTGACACCTTAATGTCATAATTACAACTTTTTAAGTCAGAATTGAAACTTGGTATATCATAATTTCTTTTTAACGTCATAATTTTGACTTTTTGTCAATTTCAACTTGTGAATTTTTAAGTAATTTCAACTTTTTGTCATAATTTTTCACTTTGTCATAATTTTGTATTTTTACCGTCATAATTTTTTTCTTTTTATGTCATAATTTTGACTTTTTATGTCATGATTTTGACTTCTTAATGTCATAATTACAACTTTTTAAGTCAGAATTTAAACTTGGTATATCATAATTTCTTTTTAACGTCATAATTTTGACTTTTTGTCAATTTCAACTTGTCATAATTGTGAATTTTTAAGTAATTTCAACTTTTTGTCATAATTTTTCACTTTATGTCATAATTTTTTCTTTTTATGACATAATTTTGACTTTTTATGTCATGATTTTGACACCTTAATGTCATAATTACAACTTTTTAAGCCAGAATTTAAACAGGTTGTCATAATTTTGACTTTTTAGCGTCACAATTTGGACTTTTTGTCAATTTCAGCTTGTCATAATTATGAATTTTTAAGTTTACTTTTTATCATAATTTTGACTTTTCATATATATAATTTTTTTGTTTGTTTTTTTGCTGTGATTACAACTTTTTAAGTCAGATTTTAAACTTGGTATGCCATAATTTTGACTTTTTAATGTCATAATTATTATTTTTTTAGGTAAAATTTAAACTTAGTATATCATAATTTTGACTTTTTATGTGTGTAAAAAGCGTGTTTTTTTTTCTTATGTGGCAGAAATGAGCTTCCACAAGACTCCAAAGACATATGAAAGAAACATCATCTAATTTGGCCGATTTAGCGTCATGTTTCTTAAGCCCAACTGGACGACTCGTCATTCTAGCTGTGGTTTTGCTGATCTCTAGTATTTGCAGGTGTTGTGAGACTCCAGCGGTTGGTGAATTTTGGTTCTGTGTGTATGTGTGTGTGTTTCAGTGCGGCGCACCTGTGTTTGGGACGGCAGCCACAGATCCGTGGGAGGTGAATGGTTTATTTTAGCACTGGGTCTGTCAGGCAAACACACCGTGTGTTATCTTCCCACCGGCAGACAGACAGCACTGGAGCTGAGAGATAGAGCGAGACAGCAGGAGGAAAATAAGGCAGATAGAAAACACATAATGCCACCCACAGCATGAAGGCGTCTTGGCCCAAATGACACACAAACCGCCGCTTCTCTGGTGGGCCGTGACCCGAAAGGGCAGATCTATTCTGATGGGCCGCGGTCAACGGGGAAAAACAATGCTAAAAGCAAATAATGAAATGCAACTAACCATTTAATCTTGATGTTAAGAGGTTGGAGAGCACAATAAATACACAACTGATCAACTATTAAAATATCATTTAATCTCACATTATATAATATATGAATTAACATCATATAATGTATTTGTATATATATATGTAATTATGCTAATATATATATATATATATATATCAATCAACCACTAGTTAGTTGTGTATTTTGAAGTTAATTTGACNTTATATTTGAACTGTTAGGTTACTGATATTATCATCAGAAAAAACTACAACACACTGTTCGTACGCTCTGGTTTAATCGCTTGCAATACCGTGTGTTAGATCGTTTATCTTGGCTGTTTTTTCCATGCCTTACTTGTTTACTCCTGTCAAGATCCTCGTCCACATTTACTCTGAAGCAGACCATGTGTCTCCGTCAGCCCTGATTCATGTGCACTTAGCTGTGACTGATTTCCCTTCGCTGCGGAGAACACAGGACAAGAAACCCAAAAAGAAGATGGATTTCCCCTCTATTTCGTTATCTCGCACACAAACCATGGCACACTCAAGCCAGGCTCCTCCAATGCTAATATGATGTAGAGGGAAACCGGAGTGAAGACGCTCTATAGGCCGCAGTGATCAGCGACTAACAATTCTCAAACATCTTCATGGCTCTTCAAGAGGCTGAAAACACTGTTTTGCTGGGGTTGCATGCAAAAGGGATATTTTAGCATCATCTCTCATAAATAGTTTTTTATAATTTTTAATTCGTTTTTATTTTTATATTTTCTGTTTTTAGTAATTTAGATTTTTGTTGTGATTGTCAAGGTTTTTTAAAATATAACTATATAGTTTTTATTTCAGTTTTACTTATTTTAGTACATCAAGTTAAACTAAATGAAAATGAGAAATGTTGCCTTGGCAAGAGGGTTATTATCGTCAACTAAAACTTAAACAACTAAAACTATTGAAAACATTTCTGTTAAATGAAATATAAATATTATATTGGCAATTATGACAATGCTAAATCATTATTTAGATTTATTTTTATGTCATTATAATGATATTAATTATGAAATTATGATAATTTTTTTTAACAAAAATGTGTTTTATGATCCTAGTTTTACTTTCAATTTACTATATTAACCCTGCTATGCATGTACCAGTGTCAAGATTGGTCAAAACTTGAGAAAAACTAGTCTGCTTGTACGTACTGCGGTATCAGAGCGATCTGATGGATAACAGGAGTTGCAAAAAAGGTTGTTTGATTCGTTCCAGGCAGTATTTGGGAGTTCTTTCGTTACTGTGGGATAATAATTCCTGGTTATTCCTTTAAATAACAGAGGAGGTTTAAGTGTGTTACAGAAGAGAAGCGGCTGAGGTTATGCTGAAGGACGCGAGTTCTAAGTAAATCGGGTTAAAGTTTCATTTGAAGTCCTGAGCCATAAAGCCACTCTGAATTCATCACAAATGCAGCAGTTCGGCACTGGTGAAAATTCATAAGGCTTTTTATTAGATCTGTAAGTCTATGAGATTTGATTTAATACCTTTTATTTGATCTCGCTGCGATAAATTCAAGGAGTCATGACACATGAGCAGGGCGATCACTCTGCCCTCTGTTTCCTCCAAACTTTTTCCCGGGAAAATGTCACGGATTTCATCTTTCCCTAGCGGCGCACAATGCCTTTTAAAAAGTTACAGAATTCATAGTAAGGACACTTGAATCCAGTACAAAAGTCCTTGAATCCAGTACAAAAGTCCATTGTTCAGTACTTGTAATTTAAAAACAGCGCTTTGTTTACTAGATGAATAAATGAAAGCAGCATTTTCCAGTCAGAGGAACAATAAATAATTTCAACTAAGTAGCCAATGTTGCCAAATAGATTCAAGATGTTTAATGCAAAGAGTTAAACTTTTTTTTTTTTGTTAACAACTGTTTATTGAATTTTCTTCTGTGAACAGCAGTGTGAAACAAAAAGCAACTGTGCAAATTTAAAACCCATCCCAACCCATCCCACCCCCTGGTAGACTTAAGGGTAGAGGAGAAAAATAAATAAATAAATACATAAAGTAAAATATATAATAATAATAATAATAAAAATAAATTAAGTAATATTAATACATAAAATACAATAAAATATTTACAAAGATTTTAGAAAAGAGGACACAACCTTAAAAGATGAATGCCATAAATTGACCATTTAAAAAATTGTTAAAACTAACCAGCATGTTGCACACGCGATTTTACAATAATAGCGCAAACTAATCGAACTGATTCACTGAAACGAACAATTGATTCAAACATCCTAAATCTTTTAGCATTTTAAATTCAGAGACGTTATATATAAATAAGTTTATACTCACAAGACTCTTGAGTAAAAACGGCTTTAAAATCATTGCGATTTTCACAATGTTGCTTCTGCAAACATTGCAAATATGCACTGTATCATTTTATTTATGTTCACTGTAAAAAATGTGTATTTTTTTAAAGTTGTATAAAAAGATTATTGGAGTATGTTTTAAAAGTTTAATAAAAACTTTAAAAATTAAACATTTCACACTTAATATAATGTGTTGCATTTCTTGCAATTATTTGTGAAATTTACTAGCAACTTCTGAGTAAAAAGAGCTTTTTTTCGTTTTGTATTATTTTTTATTTATTTGTTTTTAATAAATTATATTTTCATTTTTAATTATTTTTTTTGTACTTTTATTGTTTTTTTCTTATGCATTTTTACGATTCTTTTTTAAAATAGTTTTTTATGTAAAGAACTTTGAATGATCATTTTTTTTTATTTATTTTTAATAAAAATTATTTTTAATCAATTTTAATTTCTTACTTCTTATTGTTTTTTTTATTATGCATCTTTATGATTATTTTTTAAATACTTTTTATGTAAATAACTTTGAATTATCATTGCTTTTTATTTGTTTAAAAGTATATTCATTTTTATTTTATTTTTTTATTCTTACTTTTTATGATTATTTATATTTCTTACACCTTTTTTAGGATTATTTTTTAATCCCTTTTATGTAAAGTACTTAGAATTACCATTGCGTATGAAATGTGCTATATAACGAACTAAACTTTCCTTGACAAATATTGAATATATCGTAAATATTTGATATCTCGACCACATCATGGTAAAAGTCTTTGACTCACGGCTTCAAGCTAGCAGTGTTTCGATTAGCAGCCCCTCAGCTTCATGCTAAAGTCTTCACCCCCGTCTGAGGCTCTGCTGATCTGATGTGTTTGTGCAGATATCGATGAGTGTGCGGAGGGGAGGCACTACTGCCGGGAGAACACGCAGTGTGTGAACACCGCCGGCTCCTTCATGTGCATCTGCCACACGGGATTCATCCGTATCGATGATTACTCCTGTACAGGTGGGAAACAACTCCAATCAATCACATGGCCTTCACATGTTCATAAGCAACGTCATCAAAATCACCTTTGATACAGCGGCTGGTTAAACGCTTGAGGATCCCAGAAAGAGTTAATCACACGATCCACATAAACTCCATGAGAAACTTCTTTGTCTCATTACAAATACAGATGAAGCATTTCAACCAAAATGCTGCAACAAAGCCAAAGGCCTAATCAATTTCAATCATGTTATTTGTGCTATTGCAGGCTTCTAATCATTAGTTTAAATACATTTTAAAAAAATATTTTAATTACTTAAGTATATATATATATTGCAAAAATACAATCAATGAAATCAAGTCTTACAGTGTTGTTAATAGTTAATTTGTCTTGTTTAAAACTATCAAATGGTCATGCTGCGTCACTGCACATAAATGTTCTACATAAACTCTAAATGCAGATTGAAATCATTATAAATATATATGAATGAATTTTAAGCTTCTCAGTATTATTTCTAGATTGCATTATTATTTCTAGTAGCTCCTCGCAGGTTGTCTACGGTATCTTGCCAAAAGTGTACAGCATTATATGCTGACATAGAGGATGTTTTTGCTGCTGAAACAGCGTATCTGAACCCCAAGAGTCAACCAGTCACTTCATACTTCCAGTTTCAATATGGACTATTGCTGTAATTATTTTAAAGTGTTTACTGTTGCTCTTTCACTAATTGCCCAGCAGTTAAAGAAAGTGTGCGCTTGTAGACGTCATATATCATTTCCGTTTATGGATCATTGAGACTGCTGCTACCAGACAGGATGTAGCATTTCGACTCAAGCACTTCCTGTTTAATGATAATTAGTCAAACGAATACAAAGCCCAGCCAATTAGGTTCATTCAAGCACAGCGTCTGTCAGTTGTACATTCAAAAAATCTGCAGTATAATAAAATCCAGGAGGCGTTTAGAGCCTTTGTGCGCACAGATAAATGTCTTTATTATGATAGTCTAGATTAATCTTACTGCAACATGAAGTGCTCCATGTCCTTCAAGGTTTTAAACAGTCTCTTAAAAAGAAAACAGCTTTTATAGTGCTGCGCGCACTGTATTTCTCTCCTCTGTGGAATTATTGATCGACTGCGGAAGAGAGCGTCCCAAAGCACCTCTCTGTATTCTCACCAAAACTGATAAACACTTTTAGCGTTTAATTCCTCGCATCCCCCAGAGATGAATATGAGAGTACTGATGGATTACATTCTATTGCACGGATCGATATTAAAATGTCTGTGAGCTACAAGAGCCCGAAATTCCCAGAATCCATCAGTTCGTGTGATTAAGTCGACTCCCCGCTGTAATGATTCTCTTGTCACAGTCAAGCGTTTGTCAGCCTCACGTCGACTTACCGAGATGGAGCCGTACAGCCGTAATCACGGTCTCTGTGTGCGCCGAGATACGAGACCCCTCGACACTGTTGCTTATGAAAAGAAAATTAGTTATAAGCCCATAAAGCACCTTACAGAGGCACACTGAGAATACATGCTCTTAATTGCAGGAAGTTGCTTACCCTGAAAGTGGTTCATTGAGTCAGAGCAGTGACACATGCTTGCACTTTCCAAACGTCAGGACTTCCCATTACATGAAAAATTAGTGTTTGGGAAACCTGTTCGGAAAAAGTCATGACAGTCACACTAGCAATTACATAGTGATGCGCTAACAACCATCTTAGCAACCCCTTAGCGACCACCTAGAACACCTTAGCAATAATATAACAACACATTTGCACACTATCAACTGCATATCAGTGCCCTAGCAACCACTAAGAACACCCTAGGTATTACATAACAACACATCCAGAACACACTAACAACATAGCAACATATTTACACCCTATCAACCGCACATCAGTGCCCTAGCAACCACCTAGAACACCCTAACAACATAGCAGCATGTTTACACCCTAGCAACTGCACATCAGTGCCCTAGCAACCACCTAGAACACCCTAACAACATAGCAGCATGTTTACACCCTAGCAACTGCATATCAGTGCCCTAGCAACCACCCAGAACACCCTAACACCATAGCAACAGGTTTACACCCAATCAACTGCATATCAGTGCCCTAGCAACCACCCAGAACACCCTAAAAACATAGCAACAGGTTTACACCCAATCAACTGCATATCAGTGCCCTAGCAACCACCCAGAACACCCTAACACCATAGCAACAGGTTTACATCCTATCAACAACATATCAAAGCCCTAGCAACCATCAAGAACAAATTGATATAGCAACACATTCACACTCTATCAACCACATATCAGTGCCCTAGCTACCATCCAGAACACCCTAACAACATAGCAACAGGTTTACATCCTATCAGCAACATATCAAAGCCCTAGCAACCATCCAGAACACCCTAACAACATAGCAACAGGTTTACACTCTGTCAACCATATATCAGTGCCCTAGCAACCACCTAGAACACCCTAAAAACATAGCAACAGGTTTACACCCAATCAACTGCATATCAGTGCCCTAGCAACCACCCAGAACACCCTAACACCATATCAACAGGTTTACATCCTATCAACAACATATCAAAGCCCTAGCAACCATCAAGAACAAATGGATATAGCAACACATTTACACTCTATCAACCACATATCAGTGCCCTAGCAACCATCCAGAACACCCTAACAACATAGCAACAGGTTTACACCCAATCAACTGCATATCAGTGCCCTAGCAACCATCCAGAACACCTTACTACTCATATAGCAACATTTTAACACCCTAACAAATTCATATCAGTGCACTCAGTACACCCTAACAATGATATAACGTTACAACATAGCAACCACGGAGAACATCCTAGAAATGATATAGAAACACATTTACACCCAAATATAATTACCCTAGCAACAACCCAAAACACCCTAGCAATGATACAGCAACATGTTAATGCCCTTGTAACCATTCAGAACAACAATATAGCAGGATAATAAGTCCTCCATCAACAACATATCAGTGCCCTAGCAACCACTCAGAACACCCTTGCAATTACATAGTAACATGCTAACAACCACTTAAAGCTGCTGTGTTTTTATTTCTGCACCTTTAGCAGCACCAAACAGAAGTGGCGGCCTGCTAGAGCATTGTGCCTAGAATTGAATCAAGGTCGTAGGAAATGTGTGGACAAATGTACCTTGAATGCACTATAACATGTTTTGGATAAAAGCATGTATCAAATGCATCACAAAAAATGACCCTATCTGACATTAGTCAGACAAACTGATATTTCTGTGCCAAAAAACATGCCATTGCCAAAATGGCTGCGTCGGGCCACTCAAATTAATTTGATGCATGTAAATAAAAGACTGTTTCCCCAGTTTTGTGTTTCCAGGGTGTTTCATTATGTAAAAAGCTGCTTTGGAAGATATTCTGGGAGTATTCGTACATCTGTATTGGTTTCTCCGTCCTTGCAGATTTTATTGTTTCAAAGCAAACTGGTGCCAACTAGTTTAACTGATACAACCCCTTCCAACAGAATTCCTTATCTAGTTTAACCAATAACACGGTTTTCAACAAAATCCTTAACTAGTTTAACTGATAACAACCCCTTCCAACAGAAGTGATTATCTAGCTTAACCAATAACACTGCTTCCAACAACAACAACAACAAAAAAAAATTCTTAACTAGTTTAACTGATAACATCACTTTTGACAAAAATTCTTAACTAGTTTAACTAATAACAGTTTTCAACAAAATCCTTAACTAGTTTAACCAATAACACTGCTTCTAACAAAAGTCCTTAACTAGTTTAACCAATAACACAGTTTTCGACAAAATTCTTAACTAGTTTAACCAATAACACAGTTTTTCGACAAAAGTCCTTAACTAGTTTAACCAATAACACTGCTTCCAACAACAAAAAAATAAATAAATTCTTAACTAGTTTAACCGATAACATCACTTCTGACAAAAATTCTTAACTAGTTTAACTAATAACAGTTTTCAACAAAATTCTTAACTAGTTTAACCAATAACACAGTTTTTGACAAAATTCTTAACTAGTTTAACCAATAACACAGTTTTCGACAAAAGTCCTTAACTAGTTTAACCAATAACACAGTTTTCGACAAAAAATTGTAACTAGTTTAACTGAGAACAACCCCTTCCAACAGAAGTCCTTATCTAGCTTAACCAATAACACTGCTTCCAAAAAAATAAACAATTCTTAACTAGTTTAACCAATAACACCGCTTCTGACAAAAAAATCTTAACTAGTGTAACCGATAACACCACTTCCAACAAAAGTAAACTAGTTAATAACACAGTTTTCGACAATTTTTTTTTAAACTAGTTTAACCAATAACAGTTTGACAAAAAATTCATAACTAGTTTAACCAATAACTACGGAGCCCTGGACATGACATGCAGGAAAAAATAGTAGGCTAAATCGTGCGCAAGATTTACTACTTTGTTCCCTCGATTTACTAAAACGTACACACATTTATATTTTGTTCCCTCGATTTATTAAACGTGCACATGATTTATAAATCGAGGGAACAAAATAGTAAATCGTGCGCACGATTAAATTTTTTTTTTTGCATGTCATGTGCGGGGCTCCGTAAATAACACAGTTTTCGACAAAAAATTCTTAACTAGTTTAGCCAATAACACTGCTTCGAACAAAAGTCCTTAACTAGTTTAACCAGAATAACTTCCTTGGTCAACCAGCATCAAAGCAGGATAAACCATGATGTGAAATCATGCTGTCAGCACCAGAACAGCCAGTCAAAAGCAAACAGATTGCAATTTCATTTGATGCATGTAAATAAAAGACTATTTCCCCCAGTTTTGTGTTTCCAGGGTGTTTCATTATGTAAAAAGCTGCTTTGGAAGATATTCTGGGAATATTCGTACGTCTGTATTGGTTTCTCCGTCCTTGCGGATTCTATTGTTTCAAAGAGAACTGGTGCCAGGCTCCGCTGCGCTCTGCCAAGTTCTCCTCTGCTCGTCCCAGCGCTACTTTAATTTCATTCCCCTCTTTTTGAGCTCGGCTTCATGAAAAACCAGAATAAAAACCCAATGAGTGCGTACGGTACAGCGTATTCAAAGGCCGCCCGTACGTTCGGCTGAGAGCGTACAACTTTTAATGAGATGGAGCTGCTCTCATGCCTCAAACGCAGAACATCTCATGTGTTTCAGCTTTCAGGAGACTGCGAAATGAAGTTCTACGCCCTCCGTCGCCACAGGTGCTGTAATTAATAGCTCCGGCACTTCTGTTTGCTTAAGACGGAAACCCAAGAGAGAGGTTTTCCCCGTCTTCAACGGCCGCACACAAACACACTTCACACACGGCTAATCCAGACCTGCGTCGACCCCGATAAGTCTAATGAAACGCGTTCTCCATAGAGAAGGTAATTAGTTGTGAAATGCCGAGCGCAGCGGTTTGTTCTTGGAAAAACTATATTGATAAATGTTTGATTGGTCGTGCACAGATGGCCGCTGGCTTTACAACTGAGCTTGCAGTTCTGCTAACAGAGCGCTGACGCTCTGAGCTGGAGTTACGGAGCGTTAAACAAACTCATCTGTTAGCTAGGCTCAGATTTGACAAGTACTGGCATGGATTGGAAGCGTTTATGTACTTATAGATTGTACTAGCGATGAACTGTGATTTTCGAAATGAACAGTGTCAGTTTAACAGCTGCATTTATGCATTTGGCAGATGCTTTTTGTCTGAAGTGACTTACATTGCATTCTGTTCATCACTGGTGTTGCTGGCGTCATCCGCTCTTCTCCTGCTCCAGTGTTGCTCTTTCACTAAGACTTTAACGAGACTTCATGACGATCTTCCTCATGTCTTTCCAAACCTCTGTGACTTACTTTCTGCTGTGAAACACAAAAGATGTTGTTATATTCAAGTGAATTTAGGTGAACTGTTCCTTTAAGCAAAAGTCTTCTCTTGCACTCCATTTAATCTCATTGCTGTCTAGTAGAAACAAGAGATTTCCTTTCCTCTCTGTGTGTGTGTGTGTGTGTGTGTTTCGGGCCCTCGAGTGTCTCCAATGCACCCAACGATTAGCCCCGTAATCTCTGGCTCTGTTATTAGTCTTTCCTGCGGTGTGTAAGAAAGGTGTTATCTGAGATAGCAGAATCGGCTGACTCCACACTGGTGTGTGTGTGTGTGTGTGTGTGTCCATTCTTCACCGCCACGGATTAGAAAGGACCAATTCAAAGTGGCCTCTGGCGGTGCTGTACCACGACTCCATTCTCCTGTCCTGTATCTCACCTCATACACATCCCGACTCCTGGATTCTGTTCATTTTTTCACGGAGGAGTCGTGGACAGAGGCTCTCTGCATGAATGTGGTTTTGTCTGGGCAGTGGCAGCTGGATTATGGGAAATGAAAACTCTCATTTTTGAGTTCAAGAGCTGGGCTGCATTGGCCGTGACTTCTCCTTTTGATTGGACTCGTTTCATTCNCTCCATTCTCCTGTCCTGTATCTCACCTCATACACATCCCGACTCCTGGATTCTGTTCATTTCTCACGGAGGAGTCGTGGACAGAGGCTCTCTGCATGAATGTGGTTTTGTCTGGGCAGTGGCAGCTGGATTATGGGAAATGAAAACTCTCATTTTTGAGTTCAAGAGCTGGGCTGCATTGGCCGTGACTTCTCCTTTTGATTGGACTCGTTTCATTCAGACCCAAATTTCACACCTTTTGAGGTGAATAAAAACATGCACAAATTATAGTCAGAGGAGAATCTTTTTAACTGAACGTTTTGCTGATTTCATGAGGTTAAATGAAGGTTAAAGACTAGTAGAGCGGCTCACGCATATCAAAAAGACCCATTCAACATGCTGCACTGCCAAAAAAAAATCTGCAGTATTTTTGTCTCATTTTCAGTGAAAAATATTCCAGAAATATATAAATAAACATTATTTATTTATAATATTTTTTATTTATTTACATTTATTTATTTATAAGATTTTTTGGAGTTTTTTTTAAATAGAATATA
>RJVU01072345.1:3734000-3753504 GCA_003731715.1 Anabarilius grahami
GCTCAACATTTAAAAAAAAATTATTTAATACATTTTCAGTTAATATTTATATTTTATTTCAGCTTTTTTTTCAATTAAAAGATTTTAGTTTTTGTTGACGATAACAGCGCTTCCAACTAAAGTTCTTAACTAGTTTAACCAATAACATCGCTTCTGACGAAAGTTCTTAACTAGTTTAACCAATAACATTGCTTCTGACAAAAGTTCTTAACTAGTTTAACCAATAACATCGCTTCTGACAAAATGCTTGACTAGTTTAACCAATAACAGCACTTCCAACAAAAGTTCTTAACTAGTTTAACCAATAACAACCCTTCCAACAAAAGTCCTTAACTACTTTAACCAATAACATCGCTTCTGACAAAATGCTTAACTAGTTTAACCAATAACAGCCCATCCAACAAAAGTTCTTAACTAGTTTAACCAATAACAGCGCTTCTGACAAAATTCTTAACTAGTTTAACCAATAACCGCGTTTCCAACAAAAGTTGCTTCTGACAAAAGTTCTTAACTAGTTTAACCAATGACAAAAGTTGCTTCCAATAACCGCGTTTCCAACAAAAGTTGCTTCTGACAAAAGTTCTTAACTAGTTTAACCAATGACAAAAGTTGCTTCTGACAAAATGCTTAACTAGTTTAACCAATGACAGCGCTTCTGACAAAATGCTTAACTAGTTTAACCAATAACAGCGCATCCAACAAAGAGTTCTTAACTAGTTTAACCCATAACAGCGTTTCCAACAAAAGTTGCTTCTGACAAAAGTTCTTAACTAGTTTAACCAATAACATCACTTCTGACAAAATGCTTAACTAGTTTATCCAATAACAGCCCATCCAACAAAAGTCCTTAACTAGTTTAACCAATAACAGCACTTCTGACAAAATTCTTATCTAGTTTAACCAATAACAATCCTTCCAACAAATGTTCTTAATTAGTTTAACCAATAACAGCGCTTCCAACAAAAAGTTCGTAACTAGTTTAACCCATAACAGTGTTTCCAACAAAAGTTCTTAACTAGTTTAACCCATAACAGCGCTTCCAACAAAAGTTGCTTCTGACAAAAGTTCTTAACTAGTTTAACCAATAACATCACTTCTGACAAAATGCTTAACTAGTTTAACCAATAACANAATAACAATCCTTCCAACAAATGTTCTTAATTAGTTTAACCAATAACAGCGCTTCCAACAAAAAGTGCGTAACTAGTTTAACCCATAACAGCGTTTCCAACAAAAGTTCTTAACTAGTTTAACCCATAACAGCGCTTCCAACAAAAGTTGCTTCTGACAAAAGTTCTTAACTAGTTTAACCAATAACATCACTTCTGACAAAATGCTTAACTAGTTTAACCAATAACATTGCTTCTGACAAAATGCTTAACTAGTTTAACCAATAACAGCCCATCCAACAAAAGTCCTTAACTAGTTTAACCAATAACAGTGCTTCTGACAAAATTCTTATCTAGTTTAACCCATAACAGCGTTTCCAACAAAAGTTCTTAACTAGTTTAACCCATAACAGCGTTTCCAACAAAAGTTGCTTTTGACAAAAGTTCTTAACTAGTTTAACCAATAACATCACTTCTGACAAAATGCTTAACTAGTTTAACCAATGACAGCGCTTCTGACAAAATGCTTAACTAGTTTAACCAATAACAGCCCATCCAACAAAAGTCCTTAACTAGTTTAACCAATAACAGCGCTTCTGACAAAATTCTTATCTAGTTTAACCAATAACAATCCTTCCAACAAATGTTCTTAATTAGTTTAACCAATAACAGCGCTTCCAACAAAAAGTTTGTAACTAGTTTAACCCATAACAGCGTTTCCAACAAAAGTTCTTAACTAGTTTAACCCATAACAGCGCTTCCAACAAAGGTTCTTAACTAGTTTAACCAATAACATCGCTTCCAACAAAAATTCGTAACTAGTTCAATCAATAACACTGGAACGGCTGAAATTCTTAACTAGAATAACGAGAATAACTTCCTTGGTCAACCAGCATCAAAGCAGGATAACCATAATGTGAAGTCATGCTGTCAGCACCAGAACAGCAAATCAAAAGCCATTTAAAGGCTGATTGACATTTCCAGAACTCAGCCGTCATTTGCAGCGTCTTTTCATGAAACGTCCCTGCGTGAGGCTTTTCAGCGCGTTTGAAAGTGCAGGACGTGTTTTTGAGGCAACATCAGTAATTGCCGAGTCTCAAAAAAATGTGGAGCGGCTGTAATTCTTGTTTTGTTTTCATCCTTCAGCACTGTGTGGCCCCCTGCTGGCTCGCCACGTCTTTAAAACGCCAATCACGTAACCCCGGCGTTTTTGTGCATGACATAACAGAGTAGACGACATGCGACTGATGCAGACTTCTTCAGATTGGTTTTTTTCTGCAAAACACCTGACATTTTGCTGCCAGTTTCACTGCCCTGCATCATATTTGCTGCTTGAAGTTCTTACTAATTTTGGGGTGCTGATTGAAAAAAATTGTGTCTGTTTTGCTCTAGCATGTCACTTTCTCTCAAAATATGTTGTGCTTTTGACAACCATTTAGGGTGAAGTAGTCTCATATTATCATTTAATCAGCTGAAAAACTGCCACAAAGACATGATTCCCATCTTCCTCTGAGCCAGATCACAACTATCTGCTCAATTCTGTGCCCATTTTCACATGTTTGGCATTATTCAATGCCTATTCCTGATTTCAAGGTCAGTGACAGAAGAAAATACATGTTTTCTGCTACATCTGTTTTACTACATCCAAACAGTGACAGAAAAGTACAGATTTTGTGAAAAAAAAAGCTTATGAACTTGTGTTCATGTAAAGTTCTTTGACATTAAATGGAGTATTTGAACATATTTGTACACTCCTTTGCAGATTGCAAGTTAAATGATACTTCTTTTGACTGTGCATTAGTGCATTACAGCTGATACATACATATAATCTGAAAAACTGTATGTGACGGAAACGCTGAGGAAGAGCCTCATTTTTGTAGAGCATCATGCAGCAGCACAGCCTCGGCATAGATGTTGTGGCGCAGAGAACAGAGGCGTCCCTGATGACTGCCTGTACATAATTGATTGTTTATCTGCCTGCTGCATGAATGAAATTCTTATCTAGTTTAACCAATAACAATCCTTCCAACAAATGTTCTTAATTAGTTTAACCAATAACAGCGCTTCCAACAAAAAGTTTGTAACTAGTTTAACCCATAACAGCGTTTCCAACAAAAGTTCTTAACTAGTTTAACCCATAACAGCGCTTCCAACAAAGGTTCTTAACTAGTTTAACCAATAAGTTAAATGATACTTCTTTTGACTGTGCATTAGTGCATTACAGCTGATACATACATATAATCTGAAAAACTGTATGTGACGGAAACGCTGAGGAAGAGCCTCATTTTTGTAGAGCATCATGCAGCAGCACAGCCTCGGCATAGATGTTGTGGCGCAGAGAACAGAGGCGTCCCTGATGACTGCCTGTACATAATTGATTGTTTATCTGCCTGCTGCATGAATGAAATTCTTATCTAGTTTAACCAATAACAATCCTTCCAACAAATGTTCTTAATTAGTTTAACCAATAACAGCGCTTCCAACAAAAAGTTTGTAACTAGTTTAACCCATAACAGCGCTTCCAACAAAGGTTCTTAACTAGTTTAACCAATAACATCGCTTCCAACAAGAAGCGCAGGAGTGTCGCAGCCTTTCTCGATCCCGATGCGATCGTCATGCAGGTGTGACGGCCGGCGGGCGGTGGTGACCTTGAGCTAATCCTCTCATCTGACATCTCCGTTCTGTATCGCTGTGATAGACAGCAGCACAATGCATGTTTGGGCCTGTCTGCATGTGTGTGTGTGTGTGTGTGTATGTCTCATAATGTAGTCTGTTGCATTCATCTCTTTGGAATTGAAACTGTCATTTCCAGTTTGCATGAAGAAACTCAGGACACTTGGTGAACGACATTGACGGGTTTCAGGCCGGATTCGAGATGAACAAAGTGTCGTTGTGCTCCTTTAGACAACTGAAAAATACAACAAATGCACTGCAGAGAAGTATTTTTGTCTCATTTTTCAATACAAATATTTAAACATTCCTAAATCAAGATACACTTACTTGAGATGCAAAATGACCTCAAATAAGTCTTGTTTACTGTATAAAATATCAAAATTAAGTACTTAAAACAACAACAAATATCTGTCAATGGTATCAGAAAAATTATCAGTTTATCTGCTAATCCTATTTTTAATTTATTTTAATCATAAACTGCATTTGTTTTGCTTATGAAGTAAATGTATCTTTATTTAAGACCGTTTAGATATTTGTACAGGAAGACAAGACAAAAATACAGAGGAAGTACATCATTTTTTTGCAGTGTGCAGCATAAATATTAATATTGGAACTGAATTTAGATTCTAAACATGCTTTTTTTAGACTTGAGAGGAAGTTCTGAAAGTTACGGTATGTTTTTATAGTCATATCGAATAAATAAATCTAAAGCATGGCGATTGATTTATTCATACAGTTCTTGGCTCTCCTGAATATAGTAATGGTGGGAAATTTTGGCGGCCTTCTTTGATATGAAGCCAGTGTTCGTTTCCTTCTGATTTTATATTAATTAGAGGAATTATGACAGCTCTGAAGGCATTTTGTGCAATAAAAATATCATTTTCATTCACACCTGCGAGGTGCTTCCACACAGGGTCTAAAATTAACACTCGCCGAGAGCCAAATGTCAATAAAAACTGGCTTTCACAGGTCACTCGCCAGCTGGCCGGAAACTATATTAGGACCCACAATATAATATGAGGGTTAGATAGAAATCTATGAGGATATTCTGATGTAAATGATGGGAGTGATTTAAATTAGACAAACAAACGTCTACTGAATTTGATGAATTTTACCTCTTCTTTATGTGTCGGCAAAAACTACATTTTATGGACCCTGGTTTCACATGACTTTCTGTTAACTTTTGAGGGTAATTTCATTCATAATTTTTCAATATCAGTTTTATAAGCACAAGAATCTCAGATCTAACTCACTGAAAATCCTTTCATCTGAACAAACCTGAAAGCATGTCAGAATTCAAGAGTCTCTCAATGTAAGGCCGATCTTCAGATCATCTCGAGTCAATATTTTCATCAGACACATTGAAAAGACACTTCTGTTTCTTGTAAAAGCGTATGGATTTACCATTACTGACACAGCATGATTAATTATATCAGTACTAATTGCTTTTAAAAGTCAATGACAGTGTAATAAAAACATTATTTTAGCACTGTGTCATATTTCCACCAGTTAGTCTAGTGATGACATGTAAAGGTTAATAAATGGTCTATATCCAAAAACATAGACCACAACCACATGTTTTCTAAAAGAAATAATGATTTCTTTTTTCAAATCACTAAATGTGAAAAGTGTAAAAATGTGAAATACTCAAGGAAAACAGCTTACCAGCTATTGCTGTTGCATTTCCTTCCTGAATCACATGCACATGGTCTGTAATTATTCCTTCATTTGTGTTTATTTCCGCTGGGAGTGTGTTTGCTGGAGGATTTTATGAAATCTCAGCCGGTCTGAGAGATGAATGTATCCCACAATCCCTCATGGATACAGATCTCAGTCTCCGCTCACGGTCAGTTAGAGGGCAGGAGGAAAGAGTCACGTCTACAGCTTTCTGACAACTTTAGCTTGTGTTGAAAATCTGTAATGCATAATTTCTGCTTTAAAAAGGATGTTTAATGAATAATTATAGATTATAAAGATGGTTTGATCCCAGCTAACAGGGAATGTTCTCAGAACGTTCTGCCAAGGTTCTCTCAAAGTTCCAATAACGTTATCTGGTCCTTAATAATGTTCTCAAAACGTTTATACATTGTTCAAGGAGCGTTTTCTGAAATGTTTTAGTTGGACGTTCATCTAATGTACTTGTTTCAGAACATTCAGAGAACATTCAAAATGTTCTCGTAATGTTTGCAAAATGATAAATTGAAACTTTCCCTTAATGTTTTCTATATGCAAAAACCAGGAGAAAAACTATTTACAACATTTAAAATACTGAATGCTTTGGATGTTCAGAGAACATTTACAAATAAAGTTCTCATAATTTAATTATGAAAGGGAATGTATGGAAGCATTTTTTCCGGAATAAAAAAGAAAGAAAGAAAGAAAGAAAGAAAGAAAGAAAGAAAGAAAGAAAGAAAGAAAGAAAGAGAAAGAAAGAAAGAAAAAAAGATCATTGTGATCTTGGAATTGCAAGATAGAAGCTATATAAACTTGCAATTAAAATTTATAAAGTCTAAATTCTGAGATATAAACTTGCAATTCTGACTTTATATTTGCGAGTTTTGATATAAAGTTGGAATTGCAAAAAAATAAAGTCAGAATTGCAAGAAATAACTGCAAAAAAATAATGTCAGAATTGCTAGATATAAACAAAAAAAAAAAAACTCACAATTCTGACTCTATATTTGAGTTTTGATTTAAACTGGGGGGGGGGATTAAGTCAGAATTGCCAGATATAAACATGCAATTGAGTTAAGTCTAAATTCTGAGATATAAATGTTCAATTCTGACTTTATATTTGCGAGTTTTGATATAAACTTGGAACTGCGAAAAAAGTCAGAATTTGCGAAAAATAAAGTCAGACTTTATATTTGCAAATTCACAATTCTGTAGCGATTTTGTACAGTTATTAATCAATTTTATGGGTTAGATGTATGAATATAATAAATCATAAAGCTTTATGATTAATTATGATGCATATACCGACCCAAGGGGGAATTAAACATATATTGTGAATTAATTACAACGAATTATAATCAATTACATATATGATTAGTTCTGGTTTAATAATTATTTAGAGAAACTATTAGTTTGTCCAGCAAACCGTTAGCTACTCATAGAATATTATCAAAAGGAAGGTTTTTCTCTGGCCATGAGAAAGACCTCCTATTCTAGCATCCAATCGTAAAACGAGGACAGGATCGAAACGCTAAAGTGACCTGGTTTTTGTTGAACGAGCAAAGAACAAACAGGCATGAATACAATGTGTTTAATATATGAAATGGATAATACAAGGGTTATACGGCTAGATATACACAAGTAGACACAGATATATACAAAGTGAAAGTAAAGGCAGGAAGAGAGAGGTGATCAAAGAATGGCAAATTACAACCAACAGTCAAACCTTTGAGAGCCAGCAAGGAAACTCAGTATATATAAATTCTTAAAGAAGTAAATACTTGCATTTGGTTTAGAGTTTCAGAGCGCTCAGTTTGGTAATGGTCCTTCTTCAGGAGGTTGTTTCTTCGGCGGGTTTTTCAAACGAGGTTTAAACTGAAGAGTAATATAACCGGAAAATAAAGAAGAGAGTCAGTCTCCGGGGTGATGGAGCGTCGAAAGCTTGTCGACAGGAAAACTTGTGCAACGATGAGACGCGTGTCGTGGTGTTTTAAAGACAACAGACCAGAACGCCTTCTTGATAACGTCCGCCAATAATAGCGTTGCAATTTTGGAGGTTTTCCACTTTCCTTTGTCCTGTCTTGCAGCTTGATTCGCATAATTTATGGTATACCAAATCGGGTATACTTTCTTCATAGTACTATTAAAAATTGAACAATGCATTTGACAGCCATGTGACATACCTTGGTGAATAAGGCTGATCAAAAGCTTTGCGGAGAGACCAAACTCGACAGGTGTCCCACATCATCTAAAGAAGATACACTTTATACTCTAATACTATAGTTTAACATGAAAACTAACCTACTACAGTCATTTCTACACTTCTACACTAGTAACACATAAATGCAACAAGCACTACAATGGCAGATACATTCATATTCAATTTACTATAGCAGCCATAAAACGGGTCTCGTGATCTATTAGTGTCCGCCAGGCCGGAGCCAATGTGAGATTTACAAACCAAAGTTCACTGAATTGAGGCTTAAACACAGTTTATGGAAGGATCTGCTCATTTTCGAAACTGTGCAGACCCTACAATTCCGAAATTCGCAAGTTTTTATATAAACGTGGAATTGCCAAAAAAAATTTACTCTGAATTGCCAGATATAAACTTGCAATTGATAGTTATAAAGTCTAAATTCTGAAATATAAACTTGCAATTCTGACTTTATATTTGAGAATTTTGATATAAACTTGGAATTGCGAAGAAATAAATTCAGAATTGTGAGAAATAAAGTCAGAATTGCCAGATATAAACTTGCAATTGAGAGTTATAAAGTCTAAATTCTGAGTTATAAACTTTGTATTTGCGAGTTTTGATATAAACTTGGAACTTCTAAAAAATAAAGTCTGGATTGCGTGAAATAAAGTCGGAATGCCAAGTTTATATTTCACAATTCTGACATTTTTCTTATAATTGCAAGATATAAACCGAATTCTTAAGGGGAAAAAGTGAGAAAAATCAGTACTTTTTTATTGTTGTATTCCATAGCGGAAACAAGCTTCCGTGGGAATTTTAGCAGAACATTTTAAGAGCACATCTTTGTAAGCAGTGATGACATCAACTGAAAAAGAAAGACATTATTTTCTTTAGAATAAGATCACCAATGAATCAATCGAAGTGAGTGAATTATGATCTCATCTTTGATTTCTCTCTTTAGAGCACGATGAGTGTGCGTCCGGGCAGCACGGTTGCGATGAAAACGCTCTGTGTTTCAACACCGTCGGCGGCCACAGCTGCTCCTGCAAACCTGGATACACCGGCAACGGCACCACCTGCAGAGGTGAGACAGCCATCCATCTGCCGTCTCACCCCGTCACGTGACCTGTCTCACCTCCGTTTGTCCTCTCTCTGACCCACAGCCCTCTGCGACGGACGCTGTCTAAACGGCGGCTCCTGTGTCTCTCCGAACATCTGCGTGTGTCCACAGGGCTTCAGCGGGCAGAACTGCGAGACGGGTAAGATTCACTCTAAACGCCTCTTTCTGATCTCGAGCGCTTTCCAATGCCTCTCTCAGCTCCTCCAGCTCATCTGAGGACTCTTTCATCTCATTGCGAACAAAGCGTGAGTGTGTAAATTGCAGTTTTGAAGAAGAGTGCTTGATTGCGGCTGTGATCGTTTTATGTGGGAGTAAGAGTGGACGGCACGACTCGAACTTAAACATCATAGTAATGGTATATATAGTTATTTTTGCTGGAAATTCAACAAGTACCCAGATTCCTAAATGATGACGAAGACTTGGCAGAGCAGCCATCAAGTGTTAGACAGTATTTTAGGTTATTTCGTGTAGAGGTT
Source organism: Anabarilius grahami (assembly GCA_003731715.1). Classification (NCBI taxonomy): domain Eukaryota; kingdom Metazoa; phylum Chordata; class Actinopteri; order Cypriniformes; family Xenocyprididae; genus Anabarilius; species Anabarilius grahami. The sequence goes on from RJVU01072345.1 coordinate 3,743,253, forward strand.
TTTTGTCCAATAATTAGAATCTCTGTTTTTTCTGAATTTAGTAGTAGGAAATTACTAGTAATCCAATTTCAGTACCAATCCAAAATCAGCTATGCATTCCGTTAATTTTGCGAATTGGTAAGTTTCGTCAGGGCGCGAAGAGATATAGAGCTGAGTATCATCAGCGTAACAATGAAAACTAACGCCATGCTTCCTAATGATATCTCCCAAGGGTAGAATGTACAGAGTGAAAAGCAACGGTCCTAGTACTGAGCCTTGCGGTACTCCATATTTAACTCGTGATTGATATGACATCTCATCGTTTACTACTACAAACTGATAACGGTCAGATAAGTATGATTTGAACCATGCCAATGCAATTCCACTAATGCCAACATAGTTTTACTCTCTGTGTGTGTGTATATATATATATATACTGTAGTATACATAGTATATACACATATACATGCACACACACACACACACACACACATACATATATATATATATCATATATAACACATGCATGTACACAAGCTCTTATCTATATATGCACATCTATATACACATATGCGTATATATACACACATACATGCACATCCATTTATATATATATATATATGCACATCTATACAGGTACACTCTAAAAAATGCTGGGTTAAAAACAACCCAAGTTGGGTTGAAAATGGACAAACCCAGCGATTGGGTTGTTTTGACCCAGCAGTTGGGTTAAATGTTTGCCCAACCTGCTGGGTAGTTTTATTTAACCCAAATATTGTTTAAAAATTACTGTATTTCTTGCTTAAAATGAACCCAAAATATGTTGGAAATTAACATTTATTAATATGTTTAATAAACAAACATTTATTAATACTTTCTTTGAATAATATTTAAACAATAAACATTTATTAAATTGCTTATTAATAAATGCTCATCTTTTTGATTATTATTGTTGCCTCTAGTAATTATGAGTCTGATTTTTAATTTCCAACCTATTTTGGGTTCATTTTAAGCCAGACATATAGTCATTTGTAAACAATTGTTGGGTTAAATAAAACTACCCAGCAGGTTGGGCAAACATTTAACCCAACTGCTGGGTCAAAACAACCCAATCGCTGGGTTTGTCCATTTTCAACCCAACTTGGGTTGTTTTTAACCCAGCATTTTTTAGAGTGTACATGTATATATGCACATCTATATACACATGAATGTATAGGATTAGACAAAAAAGTTAATCTCATTTCAATATTTTCTCTTTTTATTTAAATATTGTTGGACACAAAACAAAAGATCAGATTATTCTCGTTTGTGATGTTGCTCAGCATCAACTAAACAAACCGCTTAACCTGTGTTGTATTTAATAACATGTTCTTCCTCATCTAGAATAGTGTGAGGCATGTCTTGCTCTTATTTTCACGTTACCTTCTCTTTATGTGCTTGCTATTCTTCTGTTTTTAAAAAATATGATTATGTCTCCTGTACACATGCTCGTTTGTCTTAATTTAGGCCTCAAGCTTTGTTTAGTTTACTAAATGGAGCATCAATTTCTCCTGCAGCAAAAGGGAAACGCGTCCGCCATCTGTGCGTTTATCATTTCTGTGAAACAGAGTCAACTTTTTTTCTCGTTCCCTCACTCACCTCGGGTCCTACTCACCATCGGCCCACGTTTATTTAACGGGTTCTGTTGTTATTGACCCCCGGGGTAAAATCTCCACCCTCCGTTGCTCTAATTTTGAGCTGGATGGAGACAGATTACGCACGACTGGTGAACACGTGGCAGCGTTTTAATGAAAACACGAGACAAAACTCTCAGTGGAAACATGCAGCGACTTTTGCTTTGTGTCGTAGATTAGCATTGTGTTCTGACGCGCTAGTCCCGCATGAGCAATTTACAGCAGATGTTGCTTGTTTCTGGACGGTTTCACACTGGAGATGAAGCGAGCAGACACATCCAATGAGACACAGCGCACGTCCCAACCCATCGATCCCATATAAAGGGCATTTTTACGAGATGCCCTCACTCTGGCCTTTGATTAAAATCAAATGGCTTTTCTTTTAAAATTTTCTGTTCGCTTTCTCCTAGAGGATACAAGATGGTATGAAGCGGATGAGTTCGCTGTTTCCCCCCCACATAGATGTTGGAATCGTATTTAACAATTTTTCACAAACCACCAGAGACCCTTGAAGCAAAAGGTCTTACAAAGTTCATGTACCGAACGGTTTCATAAAATCAAAACATGAGAGGTTGTGTTACACAATTTTCTTTCTTTCTTTGTTATTTTTAAAGGTAATCTTAATTAAAAACTTAAGTGAAATTAATTGAAATTCAAAGAAATTTTTATATTTTGTAAAATTGTGATATTTAACTAGAAAAGCAAAGTGTATAAATGTTTTGGAAATCCTTGACAGACAGACTGACAGACCAGATTGCAATAGACGTGAAGGACTATAATGTGTTAAGAGCTCGCTCAAGTACTAGGAGCTAAACCATTTATTGCTTTTTAAGGAATAAGCAAGATTTTAAAATGTATATGATGTTTAATAGGAAGCCAATGCAGTGATGACAGAAATGGGCTGATATGGTCATACTTCCTAGTTCTAGTAAGAACTCTAGCTGCTGCATTTTGTACGAGCTGTAGTTTATTTATCAAGCGGGAGGAACAACCACCCAGTAGAGCGTTACAGTGATCTAGCCTTGAGGTCATGAACGCATGAACTAGCTGTTCTGCATTCTTCATTGAGAGCATATGTCGTAGTTTAGATATATTTTTAAGATGGAAGAATGCGGTTTTACAGATGCTAGTAACATGGCCTTCAAATGAAAGATTGGTATCAAAGAGCACACCCAGGTTCCTAGCTGACGACGAAGACTTAACAGAGCAGCCATCAAGTGTTAGAGAGTATTCAAGGTTATTGCGTGAAGACGTTTTCGGTCCAAAAATTAGAATCTCTGTTTTTTCTGAATTTAGTAGTTAGAAATTACTGGCTATCCAGTTTTTTATATCAGCTATGCATTCTGTTAATTTAGCGAATTGGTAAGTTTCGTCAGGGCGCGAAGAGATATAGAGCTGAGTATCATCAGCGTAACAATGAAAACTAACGCCATGCTTCCTAATGATATCTCCCAAGGGTAGCATGTACAGAGTGAAAAGCAACGGTCCTAGTACTGAGCCTTGCGGTACTCCATATTTAACTTGTGATTGATATGACATCTCATCGTTTACTACTACACTGCAAAAAATGCTGTTCTTACTTAGAGTTTTTGTCTTGTTTCTAGTCAAAATATCTTAAAGTTCTTAAATCAAGAAGCATTTTCTTGACAAGTAAAAATTATTTTCTTGTTTTTAGGAAAAATAAGTCAAAATTAAGTGAGTTTTTCCTTAAAACAAGCAAAATAATCTGCCAATGGGGTAAGCAAAATAATCTTATATCAAACCAAAAATGAGATAAATAATCTTGTTTTCAGTTTGAAATAAGATTATTTTGCTTACCCCATTGGCAGATTATTTTGCTTGTTTTAAGGAAAAACTCACTTAATTTTGACTTATTTTTCCTAAAAACAAGAAAAAATAACTTTAAGATATTTTGACTAGAAACAAGACAAAAACTCTAAGTAAGAACAGCATTTTTTGCAGTGTACAAACTGATAACGGTCAGATAAGTATGATTTGAACCATGCCAATGCAATTCCACTAATGCCAACATAGTTTTCAAGTCTATTTAGAAGAATATTGTGATCAATAGTGTCAAATGCAGCACTAAGATCCAGTAACACTAATAGAGAGATACAACCACGATCTGATGATAAGAGCAAATCATCAGTAACTCTAATAAGAGCAGTCTCAGTACTATGGTACGGTCTAAATCCTGACTGGAAATCCTCACAGATACTATTTCTTTCTAAAAAGGAACATAGTACTGCCTTTTCTAGTATTTTTGACAGAAAAGTGAGATTTGAGATCGGCCTGTAATTGATAGATAGATAGATAGATAGATCGATCACATAACTTCTATCTACGTTTTAGTTGTCAAGCACCGTTATGATACACAATAGAAATAAACGTAAAACGCAGCTCCTGCTCAGTAAATCCAGTTTGGCAGAAAGCGTTGTGTGTTTTGATGGTCAGTGATGGTCTTCATTGTGTGTCAGGATTGCAGAGGCAGTTCTGACTGTAATTTTGACGACATGATGTCTGTGCCATTTTCCACGTCCTGCCGTTTGTCTAGTAAACTGTCTGTTGGAAAAGAGTCTGTTTTTGATGCCTGCTGGGCAGCCAGAAGCCGGAGCAGTCAAATGAACTAATAAAGGAGCAGAAACGCAGAATAAATGAGGTGCTGTTGTTGATCCTGGATGCTGGAGCAGGTTTCCAAATGAAAGCGCGCTAGTTTGATGTTCACCTGGAGGCCTGATGTTATTTTTATTCTGCTCAAGTTTCAATAAACGTGGTTATGAATCAAACGGCATGAAAATGCAGCGAATAACAGACGAACACCTTCACAGGAGCCAGTGAATTTATGAAGACATTAGCAAAACCTTCTAAAGCAGCATCCAAAATGAAAAGGAACCTCATAAATGAGTGATTTGAATCTCAAATATTGCGCCTTGTGTGAAGTACATCAAACTCAAATCATTATTTCAAATCATGAATATTTATGAATACATAGTAGAGAGATTTTTTTAATTAGATGTAAAATGACATCAATATATTTTCGTCTGTTTACTTGAAAAAGAGATACTGTAAATCTATTCACCGTTTAAAAGTTTAGGTTTGGTAATGTTTTTGAAAGACATAAAATAGTAATCTTTTGTCACTTACGATCACTGTCCATGCTGAGTAAAATAATTAATTTCCTTCCAAAAATTCTTCTCATAGAGTCTTCTAATGCAGTACGTGAGATACGGACGTTCACTTGCATCAGAGTTTGAGCTTTGAGGAAAATAATACAGCACAAACAAACACGAATAAACATAATCATCAAAGTGAGTCCAGAATGAGAACAATCATCAACAAAAGACAAAAGGAAAATATTAAGAAACGGCTCTTTCATGAAGTTGAAAGAGAAGAAACAAACATAGTTTGCAAAAAAATCAAATAAAGTCCTATTACACAGTTAACAGAGCAAGTTTAGAACATTTCTATGGTGTCATTGGTGGGAAAATAGTCAATCAGAGTATAAATCTTTCTCTAAATTGTCAAAATAGTACGTTTCAGTTTGATCAGCTAGTTTTATGTGATCCTCCGTTTCTAAGGTATTTTCTGAGCATCATGCTACGCTACAATATTTATCAGCCTTACATGAACTAGAATGTTCTGTTACATAATTGTTCGATCAGTAAACATTATAATCAGTTGCATATCACACAACACAAGACGCTGAGTGTTTCCTCAGATAACCGGGACGCTTGAGTCCTCAGAAGCCCAGAGAGATCCAAGCCAAATGCTTTATACGTCTCCTCTGGAGCCACCGAGAGCAACTCAAAGAGAATCACACTCTCCGAAATAAAAGAGGCAGCTTGTGAGTGAGTGCGGGGCTCTGGGATACGACTGAACATGAAAATGCTTTCACTCGCCTGCTCTCTTGTCCTCTTCTCTGGCTTTTTATGAATTCTCTCAAGACCATCTGACAAACTGAGCACAGGCGTGATACAGATGATGATTTGAGGGAAAATTTTACAGGAAACCTACAAAAGAAATTATGCACAGAAAGAAAGGACACGTGATTAGCATGCATGCAAAGTGTCGCTGCACCTCGATGATCTCATCGTGTCCCTATAGATGCTGCGGAGACGCAGAAGATGCATTATTCACACAGTCGCACATATGCAATCCCAGACTATACAACCACGCTGCATGCATTATTCACAATGCACATAATCGCAAACAAATCACACACTTGCATGTACATGCAATCACAGATATAAATGCAAACACAAAAATCACAAGTGCACATTATACAAACATGCTATATGCATTATTCACAATGCACACAAACCACATGCATTCACAAACAAATTACGCGCAAAAGCACAAGTACTTGTGCACATTACTGCAAACATGCTACATGCATTATTCACAAACACACGAGTCACAAACTTGCATGAACATGCAATCAGATACAAGTGCACATTGTACAAATACAGTATGTGCATTATACACGATGCACGCATATGCAAACACAAACAAATCACACCCGTATGCACTCAAAATCACAAGTGCATTAACACAAATGCATTATACAAACATCCTACATGCGTTATTGACAATGCACACATATGCACACAAATCACACCTGTAGCTTTGTCTTTTTTTTTTTTTAAAGATATTTTAGCTAGAAAACAAGACTAATTTAAAACTGTTTTTGTAAAAACATTTTGTATTCACCAAGGCAAAGTGAGCTACATGTAAAACAGTAATCTGGAACTACTTCAATACTTTAGAACATCTTTTATCCAAGTCAAGTCATGCATTCAACAGCGCTCACTGTCTTATACATTCACTGTACAGTGCAGCACTGAGAAAAAGAGGAAGGACGCCTCCATTTCTTCTTGCTTTCATTCTGTCGTTGATGCTCTTCTGTGTTGTTTAATTAAAACAGTGAGGGCACAAAACCCCCGACAGACCCTCACACTGACATCACATGATCACACACACCAGAGGAGAGAGAATGAGACGGAACGAGCTCATCATTAAACCTGCTGTGTGTTTGAGCAACTAAAGGTCTCCGTCGCGTCGCTTCAATTGATTTTTCTTGCAGATTTCTATCATTTAAAGTGTATTATTACTATGCCGCTCTAAACTTAAGTTCAAGAGTACATCTAAACCTGTACAATCATATTTCAAAGATATATAAGTGCTTGTTGTAGTTAAAACAGCTTTCACTTGAGGATAATGTTTACAGTGAAGATCAATTGAATGTGTCAGTGGAAATGATGTGGATTTCAGGCGGATTTCATCAGTTGTGATCTGTGCTTCAGTGTATTGATGAGAGCAGGTGGGATTTACTGCATTTGTTGCTCATTAGAAGGTCATTCTGCTGTCAGCCGTCGCTCACCGACAAACATTTCATCCCTGCTGCGGCGTTCCGTTTGTTTCGGCTTCTCGTTTGCCGAGGTCTTTCTTTCTTTAACGCCCCAAGCGAGAAATGAAGCCGTTGTCTGCCGGTAAATACTAGCGAGTTTAAATTTCACATCTTGTTACTTTTTCGCTTTGATGTCGTAATTCTGAAGATTGGATTGTAATGTTGCATGAAGTCATTGTGTTCGGAGTGACTGTGCGAGCGGATTCAGCTGTACTGGAGCTAGTATTTCCCCTGGAGAAAAACACAGAAACAGAGAGAGAGAGACAGTAGAAAATACAGCAGGAACATCCACATGTCATTTACTGTATACAGAAACTGTACATAGTAATCATAGTTTACAACAAAACAATATAGATAATGATGCAAAAGCTCTTTTGCATCGTCCTGTGTTTCCTCAAATGTGTCTATATATGTATATATTTGGTGTGTGTGTGTATATATATATATACACCGATCAGGCATAACATTATGAGCACCTTCCTAATATTGTGTTGCTGCCAAAACAGCCCTGACCCGTCGAGGCATGGACTCCTCTAGACCCCTGAAGGTGTGCTGTGGTATCTGAACCAAGATGTTAGCAGCAGATCCTTTAAGTCCTGTAAGTTGCGAGGTGGATCCTCCATGGATCGGACTTGTTTGTTCAGCACATCCCACAGATGCTCGATTGGATTGAGATCTGGGGAATTTGGAGGCCAAGTCAACACCTCAAACTCGTTGTTGTGCTCCTCAAACCATTCCTGAACCATTTTTGCTTTGTGGCAGGAGCATTATCCTGCTGAAAGAGGACACAGACACCAGGGAATACTGTTTCCATGAAAGGGTGTACATGGTCTGCAACAACGCTTAGGTAGGTGGTACGTGTCAAAGTAACATCCACATGGATGGCAGGACCCAAGGTTTCCCAGCAGAACATTGCCCAAAGCATCACACTGGTTTGCCTTCTTCCCATTGTGCATCCTGGTGCCATGTGTTCCCCAGGTAAGCGACGCACACGATCCCGGCCATCCACGTGATTCATCAAACCAGGCCATCTTCTTCCATTGCTCCGTGTTCCAGTTCTGATGCTTCACTGTTGGCTCTTTCGGCGGTGGACAGGGGTCAGCATGGTCACCCTGACTGGTCTGCAGATATGCAGCTCCATACGAAACAAACTGAGATGCACTGTGTGTTCTGACACCTTTCTATCAGAACCAGCATTAACTTCTTGAGCAGCTTGAGCTACAGTAACTCGTCTGTTGGACCGGACCACACGGGCCAGCCTTCGCTCCCCACGTGCATCAATGAGCCTTGGCTGCCCATGACCCTGTCGCCGGTTCACCACTGTTCCTTCCTTGGAGCACTTTTGATAGATACTGACCACTGCAGACCGGGAACACCCCACAAGAGCTGCAGTTTTGGAGATGCTCTGACCCAGTCGTCTAGCCATCACAATTTGGCCCTTGCCAAACTCACTCAAATCCTTACGCTTGCCCATTTTTCCTGCTTCTAACACATCAACTTTGAGGACAAAATGCTCACTTGCTGCCTAATATATCTACCCATGCTTGAGTGTGTGTGTGTGTGTGTATATATATATATATGTGGTTTGCATCACAGGAATAAGTTACATTGTTATATATTCACACAGAATTTTGATCAAATAAAGCCTTGGTGATCATCTTATAGACTCCTAACTTTTTATCCATAACAAAAATTTGTCAGGGTAACAATAGTTTTGGCAAAAATACCATTACTACTGCTAAACTGTAGTAAATGAACACTGTAAAAGTTTTTTTGATGAGTAATGATTAATACCAACAGTAACTGTAGTAATTGTATTTTGGTGGAAACTACAGTTGCCATTGTAAACTGTTCCGAGGGCTTTCCCATAATGCACTGCTGCTGTTGACGTGCGTGGGCTGGTTTCACCTGTGCACTGCTGCTACAGCGACAATGATTTTATTACTTATTTAGACACCCTCACACTGACTGAGTTAATTAGTGGTGCTTAATTAAGGCCTTTTGTTTCTCACGAGTGGCTCGTTACGTGTCTCAGAGGATAGCGTTGCACGTTTGTGTGCATGTTTGAACAGGAATCATGCCTCTGTTTGCAGCTGTTGTTTAATGTTGCAATGGTTTTTTTTGTTTGTTTGTTTTTTTGTGGTTGCATTTTACAAACTCCAGCCACTATTATATAATTATATAAAACATTAACAAATCTTAATTATTCCAAACTTTTGATAATCTTGATGCCAGTAATGTAATGCATATAAAAACAGGATAAAAACAGAAAGTGCTGTTCAATTATCAAGTACTGATTGACTGAATTATCCAAAAAATGATTCTGTGATTCATATAAAACATTTCAGCTAAAGTTGAACTATATTGTGATATCTACCAATACTGAAATAAAATGACAGATTTTGGTCGTGGCTCAGCTCTGATTCACATGTGTTTATTGAGCGTGTAGGCAGATGATTGTGATCATGATTTCCACACCGGCATCACAAAGAGTCATTTAACAGTGTCTTTATATGAAGATTCTCTCGTGTGTGAAATCACTGGAGCTGGAATGAGATTCTTATTTCTGAGAGACAAACACACACACTTGCGCACATGCACACAGGGTTTTAAATGCATAACTATCATAACTATTATCTTGCGTATTATATTTAGCAACCTGACATCTATTCAGATATAAATAGCACAATAAAAAAACACAAGCATCCCACACTGATTCCCCACACTGAACTCCAGCTCTTTCTTGTCTTTTTCTTTCTTTTCTTCCCTCCATCACCGAACGGCCAGACGGCTTTTCAATTTCAAAGGCAGTCTGTTCTGCCAACTGCAAACTCTCTGCAACAAAGAACAAGAGCGATTTCAGCATTCTGCAGCAAACATGCGTGGCTGTAAAAAGAGATTCGCTCATCTATTTTCTGGTCATCTCCACTGGTGTGAGAGCAGGAGAATAGAGGAGTGTGGCGCGGCTTTTCAACGAGGGGAAACTGAGGACAGATTGATGGACAAAACTTTACATTTATGGTCAGATTCACATTAATGTTCATGAAAGTTCAGGACGCAACCAATTGTCAAATGTTATAAATTATAATTATCGGGTTTGGATTGATGTCTACAGTGGCGCAACTCAGATATGAGACTTCATTTAAGAGTAACAGATACAGTGAGAAATTTTAGTGATGTCACACTTACCGAA
>RJVU01072345.1:3754119-3773710 GCA_003731715.1 Anabarilius grahami
ATATTATATCCATATATATATATAATAACATTGTGTATAATATAATATTAAATAATATAATTTGAATCCCTAAACGTACAAACTCACAACAAAGGACATTTACACATGCATTTATGCATTTATTTCATCACCCACAATAGAAAAAAAGAACAATGTCATTTGACCATGACTGTCATTGTTCTGTCTCTAAACACTGCTAATAATCACTAATAAAGACACAAATTGATATTGATGTTTAAAGCATAGACTATTCTACAAGATTTGCTTGCCAACTCAGTGACAAAACAACCAGTTTTTCATTGTTCAACGAGTTTTCCTTTTACATCTCTGATATTACTCAACATCACGTCGCCGAACACAAAAATAATCAGAAGATGGGTCACGTTTAAGCAATATAATTTTAATATAATCATCCTTCAATCTGGCCTCCCAGAAACCCTGTTAACCTCCTAACGGTCACCTGACTGCAGTGAGGTTGCGCTGTGATTGGCTGCTGATGATTCCATGTGTAAAGAATCATTTTCATAATGATCTGAGATCAGCTTTAATCAGAACAGAGTCTCATCTCTTCTGTGAGTGTTTAATCATTGAGAAAATCTTCCCAGAAATCTTCTCCACGACCGTCTGAGTAATAATCGCTCTAATGTCGCCCACCGCCGTCTAATTTAATATCATTTGACTCATTATGTCTGAATTGCAAAAGCCATTTGTCTGAAGATGGGATTGGATTCAGATGCTGGTGTCTGTGGGTGAATGAAAACATGTCCAGGTCATATTTCACCCCAGAATCATAAGAAAACAAAAAAAGAATGCTTTTGTATTAAAGAAAATAAAGCCTATTTTTAGGACCATTGTGATTTGTGCCCGCATTCTCCACCACTTTTCCCATTGACTTATTCTGTAATTCTCATTTTTCTCACTGATGATTCTCATTACTATAATACAGTCATTTTTTAAATATACTACAGTTAAACTACTGTCATTTTCTTAAATTAAAATTAGATTAAAGCAGTAAAACAAATGCTACCATAATGTGTAAATACTTGTTTTACAATATATATATATATATAACTGTTTGTTATATATTATACAGAATTACAATTCATATAAAATGTATATAATCATTTAAATGTTTTATTAAAATAATTAGTATTTCAAATAATTTTTAAACTTGAAATATACATAAACAACATAAAAATAACTAAATTTTATTTTTTGCTTGTGATTCGAATCGAGTTTGATGGTACATTAACATTTGCATTTACATATTTGCCAGATGCTTCATTAAAAAAAGTGACTAAAATTGGTGTTAATTAATGTTAGTGTTGTATTTTTTTATTAAAATTTGCATAAATGCAGTACAACAAATGCTACAATGATGTGATGATGTCAGTACTTCAATTTAAAAATATATATATATATTTATTATACAACTAGAGTACAACTAGAATTTCTATAATACTATTATTTAAGTGTTTTACATAGGATACAACTGTTGTGGCTTACAACTGATTCCAATAGAGTTTGATGTAACCTTAACACTAATAATACACATTTTAGTCTTTTTTTGATAAATACTTTTAGCAAATGCATAAACCTTAGTGTTTTAATTTTTTTTAAATTAAAATTAGCATAAAAGCTGAATTTTTTTTAACATATGTCAGTTTTTTTTTAAATATATGATTCATATATATACACAATTATGTAATTAGTATAATTTAATTAAGTATTTTAATTACTAATTTTGGGCATTTTACATAGACAGCAACTCTGTCTTACAACTGATTCCAATAGAGTTTGATGTTACATTAACATTCACATTCATTCATAATTTATATATAGTTAGAATTTATGTAATTAATAGTATTTAACAATTTGAATAACTAATTTTGGGCGTTTTACATAGTCTTTGTTGTGACTTACAACTGATTCCAATAGAGTTTGATGTTACATTAACATTTACGCATTAGTCAGACCCTTATTACACTGCATAAAATTAGTGTTAAAATGCATTTTAAATTGGACTGAACTATGTTTAGTTGCCGTGCCATTCAAATTGTGCACTGATTTTTTATTTATTTATTTTTTTGCATCGAGTTCAATTTAATAGTGCACTCTGGGAAGGAATGCATGCTGTTTTGCCTTAGAATTTGGCCAAAAACCAAGCATAATGTTACAGAAACATGCCTTAAAATGCTGTCCATGTAGGCAGTGCACTAGAGATAATGACCCGTGTGTGTGTGTTCAGATATCGACGAGTGCTCGGAGGGTTTGGTGCAGTGTGACACACACGCCACCTGCGTGAACTTACCTGGTTGGTATCACTGCGAGTGTCGTGAGGGTTACCATGACAACGAGGTGTTCACTGCAAACGGAGAGTCCTGTAAAGGTACAGTTGTCCAAACACACACAGTTCTCAAGCACTGAGCATGTTTAGACACAGTCTCACCTCCTCCTCCTCCTCCAGACATCGACGAGTGTCGGACGGGCCGCAGCACCTGCGCTAACGACACCGTGTGTTTCAACCTGGACGGCGGATACGACTGCCGCTGTCCGCACGGGCACAACTGCACCGGCGACTGCATCCACGACAGCAAGGTCAAGCACAACGGACAGATCTGGGTCCTGGACAATGACAGATGCTCCGTGTGCTCGTGTCAGGTCAGTGAGAGTGATGCATTATGGGTAGGCTGTCATCTTTGAGGTCAGGGTGAGTGTCCTGTGAGAGCCGTCAAGGGCATCAAGTCCAAACAGCGGCCATCAGGTTTATCTGGACGGCACATCACGATAAATCACAAGCGCCTGACTGTGTCATCCTGAGATGTGAAGGACAGATGCATAAGGTCACATGATCAGGCTTTAAAAGATGTTTATCAACAGCTTTTGTTGAATGAAGTCCATTAAAATACACAAACAAACATTGACCTTCAGTTTATTAAAAAAAACAAATGGAAAAAGTGCAGTAAAAGTAGAATTAATTTAAGACAGTACAACAAATATTACTATGATCTATTAATATTTCAGTATTAAAAATGTTATTGCTCATCAAAAATATTTTTTCTATTGCTGTTNAAATAATTAAAAACATATATAATTTTAATTAAAAATATAATTTCTTCTTTATAAAATTCATTTTAATTCATTATAAAATAATTTTTAAATATAATATAATATAAATAGTAAAAATAAAATAATATTGTATTTAATATATAATATAATTATAACGTTATATTTAAAATATTTTTTCAATTTTAATACAAAATATTTCTTTTAAATTCTGTGGTAATTTTCACATGATTCAAATAATTAAAAACATATATAATTTTAATTAAAAATATAATTTCTTCTTTATAAAATTCATTTTAATTCATTATAAAATAATTTTTAAATATAATATAATATAAATAGTATAAAATATAATAATAATGTATTTAGTATACTTTATAATATTATTATGCTGTTATATTTAAAATATTTTATCAAAATTTTAATAAAATTTCACATAATTCAAGTAATGATACCAGAAAACTATGGTAAAATCACATTGTCCAGTCTTATTTCTTGAATATATGCTCAAATATATGCCAACATATTTAGTTAAATTAAATGTAATTGTTTTTATCCATAATGAATGATGAGTTTAGCACATGCTGCTCTGCTTTCCTCTCAGTTTTGTGCTGCTGTTTTAATCGGAAGCGCTTGAGGAGTCACATTTTCATTAAAGCGATTGACCTCCATCAATTTGGCTGGTCACAGTCGGTAATTAAGTCTTTAATTGAAATGTTTTCTTGCATCTGGAGGAGACGACGAGCACGAAGCCTTTTCAGATATTAAATAATCAATCTACCAATTATGCTGCTCATGGTGAAGGACAGAGTGAGCGAATCAGTCTTAATCAGCCGATACCGTTTAATTGACGTGGAAGAGGGAGAGCTGTCAATCAAAATTAGACTCTGGCCGCTCGACTGAACATGACGTGCGCGACGAAAACTTTCTCTGCTCGTGTCACAGGTCACAGAGTTATCAAGGGTATTTGCTTTACTCGGTTTGTCTGCTTGAAACGATATTCAACCATAAACAAAGGACAAAAATATTCAAAGTCAAATGATGTTGAAGTTTAAGTGGTAAAATCTTTGTTTACAGTTAATCTATGCTTTCATAACAATTTATTTTTGTTATAAACACTTCAGTTTTCTTGATTTGACCATTTAAATGATAAATCACAGTTTCAATGTCACATTTTGAGATGCGCAAGTTCACAAGAACAGGCTTTGAAAGAAGTTTATATATAATGTCTATTGAAATACAAAAAAATGATCATCAATTTGATAAAAAACAAATAGAAAAACAGTAAGATTAATTAAAGGCAGTACAACAAATATTACAATATGCAAATATTTAGAAGAAAAACATTAAAATACATATATACTGTACATTTAATAATTTTCTTAAAAATAATGTTTAACTTTGTATATATATATATATATATACACACACACACATATACATTAAGTAATTAAAAATAATTTTAATAACATTTTATATATATAAAACAATATTATGTACAATGTACATAATGTACCAATTTTTTTCAAAATTCTTCGATGAATAGAAAGTTCAAAAGAACAGCATTTATTTAAAATAGAATATTTTCTAACATTATAATTGTCTTTACTGTAACTTTTGATCTCATCCTTGATGAATAAAAGTATTGATTAATTTTATTTCTATCCCCCAAAAATACAATTTTAATTCTTACTGACCCCAAACTTTTGAACGGTAGTGTCTAATGTTACAAAAGATTTAGATTTCAGTTTTCAACACTGATAATAATCATAAATGTTTCTTGAGCATCAAATCATCATATTAGAATGATTTCTGAAGGATCATGTGACACTGAAGACTGGAGTAATGATGCTGAAAATGATCATGGGAATAAATTACACTTTACTGTATATTGACATAGAAAACAGCTGTTTTAAATTGGAATAATATTTCACAATATTACTGTTTTTGTTTGTATTTTTAATCAAATAAATGCAGGCTTGGTGAGCAGAAGATACTTTTTTTAAAACATTAAAAAATCTTACTGACCCCAAACTTTTGAACGGTAGTGTATATTATAACATATAAAATATCATATAAAAATATATTTAAAAAAACTTATTTCTAAATATGTATGTATAAATATGCAAGAATACAAGAAAATAACTGATATCTATGATAAATAACAAAACGTTCGTTCGCCTAGAAAAATATTTCCAATCAACTGTGGTAAAATCACTGTATTGCACGGCCTAGTGTCTTATTTAGTAAATATATTATGTGCAAATATATGTTGAACATATTTTGTTACCATTAATTTATTAAAAATCACAATAAGACAAAGCATTTGAATTGTTTTAATTTAATTTTAAAATGTTGTAATTTTAGTCATTTAACAACTGTGGTGTTGTTTTTTGAATATGTCTATATAGGTTTATCATTTTTATTTCAGTTTTTAAGTTTTAGTTATTTTAGTACATAAAACTAAATGAAAAAGAGAAATGTCATGATTAGATTAATTTACAGCTAGCTCTTTTTGCTCTGGTTTTCTTGACGTGTGTCTTTCACCTGTGCGTCCTGCAGTCGGGTCGCGTCATGTGCAGACGGATGGTGTGCGATTGTGACAATCCCACGCTGGATCTCTTCTGCTGTCCGGAGTGTGACCCGCGTCTGACGTCTCAGTGTCTCCATCAGAACGGCCTGCTGACGTACTCCAGCGGAGACACCTGGATCGAGAGCTGCCAGCGCTGCCAGTGTCTGGTGAGACAAACAGCACACAAACCATTAACAGAGCTCACCCTTCCATTTTACCACTGTAATGTGATGGAAACAAGAAAAAAAACGATTCATGTACTTGTGCACTATTCCGTTTTGTAGTATAAAAAGCATGATTAGTGTGTTTACTCTGAAAATATCAAATAGAATTTGTGCACTTCATATACCTGGATGATGCACTTAATTTACATTTACATTTATGCATTTGGCAGACGCTTTTATCCAAAGCGACTTACATTGCATTATACTATACATTTGTATTGGAGTCTGTGCAATCCCTGGGATCGAACCCATGACCTTGGCATTGCTAGTGCCATGCTCTAACCACTGAGCTACAGGAAAGCTAGTTAACCAATTTGTTTTAATTAACCAAAAAAACAAAGTGTAGAATGTTGGACACTTCATGCACTCAGCTGTCACAGATTTCCTTATAAGGGAGTGGGAGGGGCTTTAGACGCTGATGATGAATGACAAAATAACTTTGAGTAATAATCCAGCGTTTTATGCGATATATAAAAATAGGTGGATGAAAACAGCTATTTTTGATCTCATGTTGACTTTAAATCACTAACTGCACCAATAACTGTATATGTAAAAAGACATATTTTTGGCCCCCCGATAGAGAACGTGAGTTAGCGGCCCCCAGGAAATTCGAGTTTGAGATCCCTGGTGTTTTTCCAAACATCACAAACTCAATAATAATCAAAGAACAACAAATAAACGCAGCTTGATGGAATCTGAGCTCCTCGTATTTGGTATGAATCTCCGATTTCTCCCCCACCGAGTGTTCGAAGCGCTTCTGCGCTAGAGAAACACCTCTCCTCCTCCAGCCATATGCTCGTCAAATGCTAATGTCATATTTGCATTCATGAGGGGGATTTTGTGGAAGAAACCACCTTGTTGTGACCCCCTCCTGCTCGGCTCTGTTCCCACACCTCATGTGTGCGGTGGGCGGAGGCCGCGGCGAGTCTCTTCAGAGGTGCGACTCGTTGTTCTACAGCTCCAGCCCTGATCAAACGCAGCCCTCATTAACACCGGCGCTCCGAGGGGCTGTTACAGCGGCCGCAGCATCACAGCGCTTTCATTCTCCGAGAGCAGCTGCATGAGGACAGACTGTAGAAAGATAGAGAGAGAAACATCAGGGATATTTACAATAGGCCTGGAAAAGTTATAAACAAAATATATATATATATAGATATATAGATTTGTGGGATGCACATCCAGGGCACGAAGCTCCCGTTCCACCACATCCCAAAGATGCTCTATTGGGTTGAGATCTGGTGACTGTGGGGGCCATTTTAGTACAGTGAACTCATTGTCATGTTCAAGAAACCAATTTGAAATGATTCGAGCTTTGTGACATGGTGCATTATCCTGCTGGAAGTAGCCATCAGAGGATGGGTACATGGTGGTCATAAAGGGATGGACATGGTCAGAAACAATGCTCAGGTAGGCCGTGGCATTTAAACGATGCCCAATTGGCACTAAGGGGCCTAAAGTGTGCCAAGAAAACATCCCCCACACCATTACACCACCACCACCAGCCTGCACAGTGGTAACAAGGCATGATGGATCCATGTTCTCATTCTGTTTACGCCAAATTCTGACTCTACCATCTGAATGTCTCAACAGAAATCGAGACTCATCAGACCAGGCAACATTTTTCCAGTCTTCAACTGTCCAATTTTGGTGAGCTCGTGCAAATTGTAGCCTCTTTTTCCTATTTGTAGTGGAGATGAGTGGTACCCGGTGGGGTCTTCTGCTGTTGTAGCCCATCCGCCTCAAGGTTGTGCGTGTTGTGGCTTCACAAATGCTTTGCTGCATACCTCGGTTGTAACGAGTGGTTATTTCAGTCAAAGTTGCTCTTCTATCAGCTTGAATCAGTCGGCCCATTCTCCTCTGACCTCTAGCATCAACAAGGCATTTTCGCCCACAGGACTGCCGCATACTGGATGTTTTTCCCTTTTCACACCATTCTTTGTAAACCCTAGAAATGGTTGTGCGTGAAAATCCCAGTAACTGAGCAGATTGTGAAATACTCAGACCGGCCCGTCTGGCACCAACAACCATGCCACGCTCAAAATTGCTTAAATCACCTTTCTTTCCCATTCTGACATTCAGTTTGGAGTTCAGGAGATTGTCTTGACCAGGACCACACCCCTAAATGCATTGAAGCAACTGCCATGTGATTGGTTGATTAGATAATTGCATTAATGAGAAATTGAACAGGTGTTCCTAATAATCCTTTAGGTGAGTGTATATACACACAGTGTTCTTGAAACAGGCAACATGAGGTCATGTGACATACTGTGTAGTAAGCAGTATATAGAGCACAGCATGCCGGTATTCCATTCTGAACATTCTGCCAACACAACTACAGGCTGATAAATATGCATCCTGGAAAATATTTTACATTCGATGCAAGAAAAATGCAGATGCTGCAATAAACGCACAGCGCTGGTCAATAGCTTCGGTAAACACGTTTCACCCTCCCAGCGCTGATAACCAGCCGGACCACATGAGATCAAAACAGAATCAGAATCCTCAAAAAGACTTGTGCATCTCACACGGCTTTCAGAGCACTTCCTGTGTGTTACCGTGGCGATAGCACAGCTGAAATGAAAACGCTCGGCGAAATGAGGCCAAATCTCTGCTTAGCCAGATCTCCAGCGCAGCCTGAAATATATGACCTGTATTTAAGGATGTATTCGGGAGTCAGTGCTTTGCTGTTATTGATAGCTGGTGAACCAACAGAGACCCTCGCTCAGAAATACCCGCTCACATGCATGCAATATAGCTGAAATGATATTGTTTTCAGCCGCCGGATGAGCGTTTGAGTGTTATTGTGGGTCGCTTCAGGTTTAAATGTCAACTTGATTAAGTCTCAGTATCTGATATTATTGCGCTGAAGCTTTTTTACTTACAATATTGCAAAACACCTGCGATGCATACGTGTGCTTCTTACTGTGCATCTCAATGTGAAGTTAAAGGCACAATATGTAAGATATTTGGATTAAAATATTCAAAAACCACTAGAACAGTGTTATATATTTTGTTGATTTGTGTACTTACATTATCCCAAATGTTTCCAAGAATGTTTAAATCCAGAGAAATAAGCAATTTTCAGTGCGTCGCATATCAATAACTTCATACCCATAATTTTGTAGAAACCATGGAAACACCAAAGATTAAGTCTGATTGTTTAAATCTCCTTTTCTTGATTTACCGCGAGTTTTACCACACCTAATATCGATCTAGCTTACTGCAGTGCGCAACAAGTGTCTCAATAGCCGCCGATATGATACACATCCATACGCTTGACCGGAAAAAGTGGAAGCGGTGACTGTGGCATAATAAAAGCTCATACTACAGTAACGTTAATAATCTCATCCATGAACATAATTTCTACTTGAGTCCCGTCCCGATTCTTTTCCACCGCATCAAGGCATCATCAAGCTACACCTTTGTTTTGAATAAGTGACCTCTAGCGGCGAAAATTTACATAGTGTGCTTTTAACATTTTGAGTTATTTATTAAAGACCCATTACATCAATATTGTAGTTTTGTGTTTTTTGCTCATGAAAAAATTACTAAATTAACTTTCAGCACATATATGCATTTATGATTTAGTGTCTTTCCCTTCAGAGAGTACAAACCCAAGTTTGAAAAATAAAGTTTTGGGTCAGTAATATTTAAAAAAAAAAGTATTACTTTTATTCAGCAAGGATGCATTAAATTGATCAAAAGTGACATTTATAATGTTACAAAAGTTTATATTTCAAATAAATGCTATTTTGGACTTTCTATTAATCAAAGAATCCTGAAAAATAAAATATATCACAGTTTCCACAAAAATATGAAGCAGCACAACCGTTTTCAAATTCAGCTTTGATCACAAGAATAAATTACACTTTACAATATATTCACATAGAAAACAGCTGTTTTACATTGTAATAATATTTCAGACTTTTTACTGTATTTTTATCAAATAATCGCAAACTTTAGTGAGCAGAAGAGACTTCTTTCACAACCCTTAGAAATCTTACCAACAGTGTAGGGTTTGAACCTGCAACCTTTCAGTTATCAGCCTGGACCTTCGCTTCAGCAGCTTTACTGATGTATTATTCATTTTTTTTATCTGCTCTTCAGCAGGGTGAAGTGGACTGCTGGCCTCTGTCCTGCCCGCCGGCGGACTGCGACTTCACGCTGGTGCCCGAGGGCGAGTGCTGCCCACGCTGCGTCTCTGACCCGTGCCAGGCTCACGCCGTCCGCAACGACATCACCAAGACCTGTGAGGACGAACACGGGATCACGCGCTTCAGCGGCTCATCCTGGGTCAAACACGGCACGGAGTGCACGCTCTGCCAGTGCAAGGTACTAACAACAAACAAACAAACAAACAAACACACGGACAGAGAGAAACAGAATAGATGATCAAATATATAAACAAGCAAAACATGACATGCAAACAAAGAACAAAACAGCATACAAACAAACAAACAGAGACAGGTAAGCAAAGGTGAACATACAAATAAAACAGTTACAATTAAACAGATACAAAAGTTATGTGATCAAACTAACTTGTTTCAGCATAATTGTCTGTCTGTTTGTGTGACTCTAAACAAGCAAACTAACAATCAGACAAAAAAATATATAGAATTTATAACAGGCAGACATTTAATTAGATGATACAGTATACAGGAAAAAAAAAAATTATTAAAAAAGATAAACAAACAGCACAAATTAGATGGTCAAACAAACTTTCTTGCATGATTGTTTGCTTGTCTGCTTGTTATTTGTTCTTTTTTCTATGTGATTGTCTAATTGAATGATCGTTTGCTTGACTCTAAACAAACTTCCGTCATTGAATGAGTCATTGAATCATTCTAACCGCTTTTTAAATAATTCATTGAAATTAGGCCTTTTTTTAATAGACTGCAGCAATTAATATTTCGTCAGAACCCTTAAATTAAGTAAATTATGTTATTTTGTTTTGTTGAACGATTGTTTGCTTGACTCTAAACAAACAAACTTAAGACATTGAATCATTCAAACCACTTTTTATATCATTCATTCAAATTAATTACACATTTTTTAAAAGACTTCGGCAATTAATATTTAGTCAGAACCCTTAAATTAAGTAAATTATATGTTATTTTGATTAGTTGTCTATTCAGAATCTCTCCTTGTGATTGTCTAATTGAACAATCGTTTGCTTGACTGTAAACAAACTTCAGTCACTGAATCATTCAAATCGCTTTTTAAATAATTCCTTGAAATTAGGCATTTTAAATAGACTGCAGCAATAAATATTTTGTCAGAACCCTTAAATTAAGTAAATTATATGTTATTTTGTTTAGTTGTCCATTCAGAATCTGTGCGATTGTCTAATTGAACGATCGTTTGCTTGACTCTAAACAAACATCAGTCAGTGAAATCACTGAATCATTCAAACCGCTTTTTAAACAATTCAAATTTAACATTTTTAAATTGACTGCAGAAATTAATATTTCGTCAGAAACATAAAGCAAATTATGTTATTTTGTTTAGTAGTCTATTCATAATCTCTCTGTGATTGTCTAATTGAATGATCGTTTGCTTGACTCTAAACAAACTTCAGTCATTGAATGAGTCATTGAATCATTTAAACCGCTTTTTAAATAATTCATTGAAATTAGGCTTTTTTTAATAGACTGCAGCAATTAATATTTCGTCAGAACCCTTAAATTAAGTAAATTATGTTATTTTGTTTTGTTGAACGATTGTTTGCTTGACTCTAAACAAACAAACTTAAGACATTGAATCATTCAAACCACTTTTTAAATAATTCATTCAAATTAATTACACATTTTTTAATAGACTTCGGCAATCAATATTTTGTCAGAACCCTTAAATTAAGTAAATTATATGTTATTTTGTTTAGTTGTCCATTCAGAATCTGTGCGATTGTCTAATTGAACGATCGTTTGCTTGACTCTAAACAAACAAACCAACAAGCAGGCAAACAAGCAAAGTAAACAGATATTTAATCAGATTTCAGTCTGACTTTCATTGCAATAAAAGAAAAAAATAACCATAATATACTTTTATAGTATTGTTTTTTCTAAAAAACACTCAATTAGATGATCAAATACACAGTCAGTTTGATTTATTGTTGTATATTATATTTCTATTATTGTATTCCCAGTGTGTGATGTATTTGTCCTCGTCTCTTCTCCAGAACGGACACATCTGTTGCTCAGTGGATCCCATGTGTCTTTAGTGGCTGCGCTCGACGCTAACAGCACCTGTACAGTCTCACGCGACCGCCCCCTCCACAACCCTCCCCGAATTTATGCCAAATATGGAAGGTGTATAATATCAGACCGACGCCAGCGTACCTGAGGAGGCCATTTCTGCACAAACAAGGACTATAAACCCACGACGAGAAACGAAACACAAGCACTGCACACGCCGGCATGACCACACTGGATGTTTAAAGAATAAAACATTGGTTCATTTTTATCTCTTTGAAGATCACAGGATTGTAGAAATTTTAGCTAGTAAGTAAATCTTATCGTATTTCTCTTTTGCCTGGTTACGGAAGTCGACGCTATTGTGTTTCTTTTTCAATTAGCTTTCTGTGTCTGTTTTTCTGTCTAGATTTTAAATTATTATATGGCTTGTTCTTGTCTTATGGTGAATAAAATATCTCCATTTCCATTTATGGATGAGTTGACCTTTCATTTTCCCTAGCGGCGCGTTACGTTTCCCGAATGTGTCGCTCAGCTAATGCCGCCTTACGAGGTGATCAGCGAGTGTGCTAATTAAATGGCTTTCTAGTGACCTTCTCTGCTACCTGAAACATCATCATTATCTCCAATCTCTCAAGCAGCTTAAATATCCCACCATTCACGGTTGACCGTCCCGTAAACTTCGCTCACCCTTGAACGGAATTCAGAGGAACAACTGCGGAATCCGAATGCTTCCTCTTCCTGTATGTTTTGAATATTGCATGAATATTCAGCAGCGATCCACTGCATCTCCTGTAACGGCATCGGAACGGCCTCATGAATATTCAGCAGGTGCCGAGGTCGCTCGGGAAACAGGACCGCGCTTTCCTTCAGGTCACTGTGTGAAAGTGTTTCAGAGACACAGATATCAGTCAGCTTCTATGAAAAACAGCTCCAGCTTTCCAAACTAAAACTGCTAATGGCTTAAAGCTGAATTATATTAGTTCATTATACTTTTTTGCTAATGTTTCATAAATATTTAAAGAAAAGTTGTGTCGTTCCAAACCTGCATGACTGAATAGTTCAATTTGAGCATAATTGTGCCAGCTTGTTTTTTGTCTGATCGTCTAGTTGAATCATCATTTGCTCGATTATAAACAAACTAACAAACACATTTGCTATATAATATATATCACTTTATGTATGCGGATAAAGCTGGATGTACTCAATATCCAACTTCATACATACAGCTGTGTGATGATAATATAGTTCACATTGTGCAACAATACAAGCAGTCACACAGTGGAGATTTGATATAAAGTATATATTGCTTTATGTGAGTTAGAGCATGATTAATTGTTAAAAGATTGCGATCTTATTCCTAAATGACAGTGATTTAGCTCTGTCTATTAAACCTTTGACAAGTCCGATCACAGTGAACATTCAGATCTGCGTTCTGATCCAGAGATCCGTTGTCATGTATAGATATGAAACAGCTTCAAAACAGTCTTTTCAACCACACAGTATCATTATTTCTGTCTTAAAATAATTCAGATTATCACAGAAGTACTGGATAAAAGTTTATAGTTTGGATATAAACACTGATGCCTTTGGTAGCGATCAAAATAGAGTAAATCAACTTGGCGCATCAAATAACGATTGTATCAAGGACATTGTTACACCTGTAGGTGGCGACAAGTGAATTTTTAAAAATGTGTTCCTCATTGAATCATTCATTCAAGAGATTTGTTTAAAAGTGCTGATTCATCCAGCAATGAAACAAGTGAAGTTTTCATGAGTGAGTCATTGAATCATTCAACCCACTTTTTAAATAATTCATTCAAATTAATTAAACATTTTTAAATATACATTATAACATTATTATACATATACATTATATATGATACATGTTGTCCCGTCTCGATGGCTGTTCATTCTCATGTAGACGAGAATCTGCGTGCTCAATTGAAAATCATGTCTGTGATGGTTTATGGATGGTTATGACCTTAACCTGAAGCCAGAGCTGTAAAAGAAGCAGCACAGGGTCCATCTTGAGAGGAAGATTCAATTCCTTGACCACTACTAAACATGTCAAGGATATTCTGCTGTTATTGCAGCAATGAAAACATTTACATTTTACATAAATAATAAAGGAGGTACTAAAACTGGAGCATTTATTAGGCGCTTCTTTATGTACATAAATTGAAGTCTTATATGTGTGCACTGCGTGCAGATCCTCGTCCCACATGTATCTTCACCTGCGCCCTGCTGCGGCGGGTTAAATCGCTCCTGGATGCCATCTTCCAGGGGTCAGAGGTCATCAGAGACGGCGGGCAGATGTAGCTGCTGTCCTCCAGCGGGTCAACGCTAAATGCTCCTCAAATTGGATAGAAATGCAGTTTCATTTATCTACAATTCAATCACAACCATCAGATTTAATATATCACCCTGCAAAAAAATGATGTCCTTCATCAGTATTTTTGTCTTGTTTTCCAGCACAAATATCTAAACATTCTTAAATTTACATTTATGCATTTTGCATTTATGCATTTGGCAGACGCTTTTATCCAAAGCGACTTACATTGCATTATACTATATATTTGTATCTGAGTATGTGCAATCCCTGGGATCGAACCCATGACCTTGGCATTGCTAGTGCCACGCTCTAACCACTGAGCTACAGGAAAGCCTAAATCAAGATACATTTACTGAAGAAGAAAAATGACTGAAGATATCAAGTCTCTGACAAAGTTATCAAAATTAAATTACTTTATGCTTAAAAGAAGAACAAATATCTGGCAATGGGGTCAGAAAAATAATCTTGTTTTCACTTTGAATTAAGATTATTTTTCTGACCCCACTGGCAGATATTTAACAACTCCCTTGCTTTTGATATATTTGTCAGAAAACAAGACTCATTTTGCATCTCAAGTAAATGCATCTTGATTTAAGAATGTTTAGATATTTTTACTGGAAAACAAGACAGAAATACTGAGGAAGAACATTTTTTTGCAGTGTAAACACATAAATAGAGATTTAATATCTCTTACCCAACCATTTCACTGACATGAACATCAATACTAAGCAGGTTTGTACTTCTTCTTTCCGTTCGATTTCCTGCCTAATGAAACTGAGGGTTTGGATTTGATTAATCAATTATGGTTTACCAATCTGCCAAGAAAACAAGTCAACTAATTCAGTTTTACTGCAAGATGGGGTTTTTTTTTTTCAAAGAACAGATTTACACATGGAATTTCAGCCATGTGACATGCAATTATATCCTCCACAAAACTCCAATCAATCACATCGCTATTTGCCACAGTGGATTACATTCATGTACTGCTTGTTTCTCTGTAAAAACTCGGATTTCTTGGCCACAACTTTTCCCTTTCGGCTCAGACTGTACCATCTGCGACAGCTGAGGAAATTCAGGGTCTCACCAGCAATCCTGAAAACTTTCTATTCAGGAACCATAGAAAGTGTATTGACTCAGTGTATTTCAGTGTGGTATGGGAACAGCTCCAGTCAAGACTGCAAAGCCCTGCAGAGAGTTGTGCGCTTAGCTGAGCGCATCTCAGGGTCTGCTCTTCCCTCTCTGCAGGACATCTACCTCAAACGCTGCAAAAGCAGAGCTGTTAAAATCATCAAGGACTCCATCCACCCCAGTAATCATCTTTTCACTCTGCTGCCATCTGGTAAGCGCTTCCGTAGTCTGATGGCAAAAACCGAGAGACTTAGGAGGAGTTTCTTTCCCCAGGCCATCAGACTCCTGAACTCATAACCTGCCTCTTAACTTTTTCATGTCTTCACTTAATATGCACTTTATCAGTAAGATAATTCATAATTCACTACCTCACATTGACATACTGAAAGTGTTAACCTGTTTGCACTTTTGCCTCTTGTACATTCCTGTGTATCTTAATATTTAAGACTACAGTATAATGCACATATGCACATTGCCTCTTGCACATCCCTGTGTATCTTAATATTTAAGACTACAGTTTACTCTCATGCACATTATTTTCCATTCTATATTTAATTCTACAGTATACATCTTTTTTTTTTTTTTTATTCTTATATTTTTATTGTTTACTTTTATTTAATTCCTTCATAGCTATAGTTATGTATATTCTCATCTGTGTTGTATTCTTTAATAATTGCACTGTCCATGGAGCGGACCTGACTCTCATTTCACTGCTGGTTATATATGCTCTATATAATTGTGCATGTGACAAATAAAACTCTTGAATCTTGAATCTTGATCTGCTGATGGGGCCGTTTCTGTGGATTATGCGCTCAGGGTTCAGGACGGCGTCCAAAAAACACTCCCCTCGCCCGCTGCGTTTGATCAAGAATTCATGCATGGAGTTGAGTTTGAGTCGAGGCCGTCACACTACACGAGGACTGAAGCTAAGCTGAGGAATCAGACGCAGTTTAAAAGAGCAGTTCTGACAAAAAAGGAGATTTATTCATCATTTAAATCACCCTCATGTCATTCCAAATTCTTTTGACTTTTGCTTTCTCTTCAGTGGAACACAATTAAAGAAAATGATGGCTGTTCTTTCCCATGTAATGAAAGTCAAGGGAGCTTTTGCATGGAGACACCAAAAGGTTTTTCCCCATATGGTAGATCAGGGGTTTTCAAACTGGGGTCCAGGGAAAATTTTAAAGAAATTGAAAAGAATAAAACTATGCAAAAAAGTAATAAATTTTATTTCGGACCTCAGCGACCACAGAACGACAGTGTCGGGCCGCCTCCAGTGTTCGGGACAGATTTGGCACAGGTGCCATATGTGCCCAGCGTGCTTCTCTCTGGACATGGCACTCGGCCAGCGGCAGGACAGAGGAGTCCCAGCATGCACCGGCCTGATTCCAGCTGGCTCCTAAATGACCAATTTACTATCAGAGAGAAAAACCCACCGCGACAGATGCTACGACCTACGGGAGCTGATATTACTGTTTCTGCTAGCTATTAACGACTGCGCAGTGATGATGTCAGGATACGCTTGTGTTTTACAGTGACCTACACTTGAATGTCCTCTGGGCTTAATGCTGTGATTCAAACCAGAAATTCAATTTCAAACCTGAAAAAATACGGAATAACACATGAAGTCAGACAATCAACTTGGAAATGTCGAGATGCAGGCGTATGATGTCAAACACGGCTGGAAATGTATGTAGTCAATGATAAACATTTATTTTTATATAAGTAAACTGCTTTTACTAGTGAGTCGAAGTTCCTATATTACATGACAAAAACACTTGCAGAGGGTGTAAAACACGGTCAATGATCCACTCGTTCCAATCATAAACCAGCAAGTGCTAGAATTAAATTCATTAGCATCATTTATGCTAGACTGTTTTGTTAAACAACTGCAAAAAAGGTCAATTTCATGAGCATTTCCATTTATTTGCAGGTTCTAGCTGGTTTAAGCTGGTCTAAAGCACCTAAAAACCATGTGCCAGATACATAAACACAGCCATTGTTAAAATTGTGTCTTAAGAACAAGCCTGACCTACTACAGTATTTTCCAGAATATAAATCGCATTTTTTCCCTTATCTGAAACATGCTGTGATTTATAATCCAAAAGTGATTTATATAATGCAATTAACATCAAGCACACACAACATTTGGACTCGAATGAGAGAAGTATAGCCCAGTTTCCACCGCAG
Source organism: Anabarilius grahami (assembly GCA_003731715.1). NCBI lineage: Eukaryota > Metazoa > Chordata > Actinopteri > Cypriniformes > Xenocyprididae > Anabarilius > Anabarilius grahami. The sequence goes on from RJVU01072345.1 coordinate 3,771,826, forward strand.
GATCTTTCCCCAGGAACTACGGACTTTGTGGTGGTGTGTTTCGACCACAGTCTAAATAAAGTTCCAGGTAAAAATCGCTCCCTCAGAAAGTCCCTGCTCACGAGGTAGTACTTTTTCAAAGTTCAGGAACTTTCGGGGGTGGGACTTGGGTGCTGAACATGCTGACTGGTTGCCCCATTGGTTGACTCCACACAGCATTTTATTTCAACCACAATTTTTAAGTTTGTTGTGCAGTAAGAGTTGTTTGCTATTCGAATCAACAATGGAGTTTAAAAAATACGACCGATGGACCGACGACGATTAAGCTTATATGCGGAGGACGAAATCCAGCGGGAACTGGAAAGTCGTGCGCAGACCTACATCACTCTTCTTCACGGTACTTTAGAGCTCGATGGAAATAGTAGCTCAGTTTTCCTGTAGCTCAGTGGTTAGAGCATGGCACTAGCAATGCCAAGGTCATGGGTTCGATCCCAGGGATTGCACATACTCAGATACAAATGTATAGTATAATGCAATGTAAGTCGCATTGGATATAAGCGTCTGCCAAATGTAAATGTAAATGAAATAGACAGCAACAGGTCTGGGGGGAAAAAAGTTCCTGGGACAAATTGTTCTGGGTAATTTCAAATGAAACGAGGCTTATGTGATCACAAATTTATTTGTATAAAACATTTCCTCAGTGTGATCCAATGTTGTTTGGTTCCCAACATTCTTCAAAAATATCTTGTGTTTTGCCAGAAAAAACATGACATACAGGTTTAACTGAAACAACATGAGAAGTGTTGCCAAGTCCGTGGTCTTCCTGCGGAATTTGGCTACACTCTTGCCGTGGGTTGTTTTTCATGTCCGCGGGTTAAAACGACCCCAAATAACATGATATCTAGCCCCTGGAATGCATGTTTTTTTTTACTAAAAATGCAGATATACCCCTGGAATGCGATTGGGCTAGTTTTGTGATAGTTCTGAGTAGCAATAGAGTGCCCCAGGGATGATGCATTTTTGTAGGCAAAACCCGGAAGCGAGTTAGCATTTTAGGACTTCCGGTTCCAACGCTGTAAAGTCAATGGGTTTTTGCTAAATCGCCTGAAATAAGGTCTGTGATTAACAAAGCCTCTACATATTTTCACGTTTTGATCTATGACATAAAACAAACCAGTTATAACCCGCTTGTGATTTTTTAAACTTTTACTGTGTCTTAAAATCGGCGGTTGCTAACAAGTTGCTAAAAGGGACTACTTCCTTTGGCGGGGACTTTAGACGTCATCATTACAAACAGGACATTTGGACAGCATTTCTCATGAAAAAGTGGATAAGTATTCATACACAGCGCAGATCATATTTAGCGAGCATGTTTTTAAATAGAGTTGTTTTCTAAATAAAGTTTGAGGACGCTTGGTGGTGACGACGTTGATCCGCGACCATGGTGTGCTGTAGTCCGTTTATAGCCTAATGTTAGCTTTTTATATCTGACCACTTTATTTAGGCTTCAAAATCTACAAATGTTGTGTTAAGTTGTAAAGATTATCTTGATAGACAAAACGTGTAAGTGTCATAACCCTTTGTTAAACACAGAGCTTATTTTCTGCGATTTTCCAAAAGTCTATGGGGAAAATGCATATTCTTTCAACCGAGGGAACCCGTGCGCCGCTAACTTCCGGGGTTGGCCTACAAAAACGCGTCATCCCTGGGGCACTCTATTGGGCAGGTTTTGTTGTGAAAACCCTACAACCCTGATGAGGAGTAAACTTTAATTTTGGGGTTGACTGTTCCTTTAAAGTTAAGACCAGTCTTAAAAGAAAAAAATAATAATGACTGTACATTAGTACCAGTCTAAGCAGCTTATGTAACAGGCCTCAGCTCTTAAAAAAAAAAAAAAAAAAAAAAG
>RJVU01072345.1:3773732-3790336 GCA_003731715.1 Anabarilius grahami
ATCGATTGTACACAAGGATTACGGTTTACGTGAAAGAAACTTGGTCTTGAAACATCGACAAATGTCTGAGAAAGAAAAGTTCTTCAGTTTTCTCATAAAAAAACAGTAAGTGTGTGATTTCTTATCAGCTCCCGCAGTCCGTGCTGAAGTTATCTTCCGTCTGCAGCTGCTGTTGAGGAAAAACAGTGTCGTCGTCGACGTTTATTTATTTATTTCTCGGCCCGAATTTGGGATATCGCTGTTAGACCGTTTACGGCTTTAGCAGCGTAACTGCTCATTAACTCGCTTCTCAAGGACGGTGTGATATTCTCCTGACTTTCCCTGCAGCACGCTTGATAAAAATGGACAATTTTTTCTATCTCTGGAATAGGCAATCGAACGGAGAGAGAGACTGGGATATTAAGACTCCTGGGTTTTTCTCGAAAAAAACGTGTGACTGGCTTCGTACGGGGATTTGCCGTGTCGCTCCTGTCTAGACCCGGACAGCGATGGAATTCCAATTTATAAGCTTCCCTCCATCCTGAAACACTACAGATGACAGTACATTCCCAGTCGCGCCTCAGGAACCATCGTGATGGAAGTCTGACAGAGGAGCGATTCCATCTCTGTCAGCACACGTCAGGAGTTTGAGTCTTTCCGTACTGTGATCTCGGAGACACGAGCGAAAGGCCTGACATGACAGGCGATCTGCTGGAAACCCGGAGAACAGCCTACGACTCAATTTAAGAGCTGAAGGCGCCTGCTAGATCTCAAGTTCACGGTGTAGATGAAGTAGACGTCTGGCTCAGAATCAGAGATGAGCAAGTCAATTTACCACAGAATATAAATCTCAATTTCAAGTGATATCCTCACTAACCATGTTTACATGCACATCATTGTCTGGGTTATAAACAAAAAGCTCATGTATGCTCATGAAAAAATATTATTTACTCATCCTCATTTTGTTCCAAACCAATGCTTTTGTTATTTGCATGCCAGATTTGGAACATTGTGAGCAGAATTATTTATTTGTATCATTTTTGTTCATAAAATTGTATTAATTTTCTGTTTATTCCACGATTATTTTGTTGTGCATGTAAATGTGGTCATTAAAATGTATCTTCGTTTGCTCCATTAACGCAATTTCCCACTCATCAAATGATTTCATAACTGAAGAAAGCATTTGAGATGCATCTCTTTGTAGGTAAACACACAATAGTTTTAGAAATTGCACCACAAATGCCTAATATTATTTGGTTATTATTTTACATTCTTCGTGAGAACTACATGAGAGCTTTTCCTAAAGGATATTGTTACTTTATGTCATGTCCTCCTCTAACTTTTTGCTTTGCTAATACAATATTGTGTGCACCGCAAATAAATCAATAGTTAATTTCTCTCCATAATCACAGATATTGAAAGTTAGGGGCGTACTTACAGTCGGACGGCAAGGAACAGATTTACCAGCATGAAACGCCACATGGCACACTGAGGTTTTACCATCCACAACAAAAAACAAAAGTCAAGCGAGGTCCAGATTCCCGAAACGAGAGATTAGAATTGTGTTGTGTGGAGATTGAAAGCCGTCACAAATGCAGCAAGAAATTTCAGGTTTACAACTATTGTAAAGAAAATATTGAGAATAATCATGTCGGAGCGCAACACTTTAAAATAAGCAGTCGACAAACCTCAAAAGAAATAAAATAGGATCTATTATAAACTGAAATGTTTTCAAAGAAACTTCTACACGTCTCTTCACAGGGACAAACACTGAGAGTGGCCACATATGGAGCCATAACGTGCTGCATGCAGATTCTGAAAGCTTTAATAAATCACCTTTACTGAAAAAATGCTTTTATAACCCTTGTGTTTTGACCCGTAATGGTGCCTAATGGCTGTTTACCCAATGTTCCTATAAATGGGTTTGATTGCCACTTTCTGCAGAACCGGATCGACATCTGGACGCAGGCCGGCCCTCAGGGGTTGCTTGGCAACAAGGTCACAGTGGACCGCGGCTAACGCCAGCAGTCGCCACTTTGGAAGCGTCTCGATATAAAAAGAACCATTTCCACCGATAACATGCAACCTCTGAAATAACACGGTACCTGCGTGTCAAAAGAAGGTTGTTTATTGATAACAGGGATTGACGCAGATATTTACCATCCAAACATTTTAAGAAGCTCACCTACTCATCAGAAAAAACACACAGGACAAACATGGTCAAAACAAAACACTGCGGTGAAGATTTCAAAACAACACACGTATAGAAGACAAAGGATTCGGTTTTTAAGATGGCATTGCTTTGGCTGAATCTGAAAATACAGAAATAAAGCATTAACAATCAGATCAGATTTTCCAACACATGCGTGTGAACATATATTTGGTGGCACAGCAGTTTGGTGTTTAAATAACTGATAAATAGTTAAACGGATAATGATTAGACATGGAGCTACGTCCCATGCGCAGGTTTGATAATGAAGGCACAGCTTTAGGTGTTCATTAAGAGTATTTTCATGACCATCATGCCATGCGTTCACTGTGAGGATAGCATTTTATCCATGTAGGCACGGGCGTGTCTACATAAAAAGACGTACAAAAACCAAACATCCAGCACCATATAGACCAACGTCCTTGAGGGACGTTTTGAGGAACGTTTAAAAGTTTGAGTTCAAAAAGTTGATGCCATGTGCAAAAGATTGATAAAAAAAAAATTGATTTGTGGTTTCAAAACTAGCCAATCAGTAGGGCTGCTCCCGACTAAAGATTTCTCTAGTCGACTAGTAGTTGTTAATTTAAGCCATTAGTTAATAGTTAATTTAATTACTTAAATATATACTGAGGAGAATAGTAAACCATCATGAGCATTTAATATATATATATATAATTAATATATAGGCGTAATATAGCCTTTTCCGTGCTCAAGCTTGCTGCAAATCACCCGCAAGAGTAATGGTTATGAATGTGTCAGAAAAAAATATCAAGGAGACATTTTAATTGTTTATTAATAAACTAGTGTTTTCTGAGTCAGTGTCGGCAGCAAAGATGAAGTTGACGATGCTGATTATCATCTCCGCAGTATATTCGCGCCTATAGAGATAAATGCACTTTTCATACAGATTACATAATCAGAGAGTATTTAAATTGGCTTGTTTAAAAGTAGACATTTCAAGCTTTCTTTAAATATATTTCTCATGTCTGTGAGTCAAGTATACGCTGAGTTTCGGTTCATTTTTTGTGACGCGCTCTAGTTCACAGAGACCGAGACGGCAGAAAGCGCATTCCTGTTTGATTTCTTTATTTTACAAAAGCACAAAGTTTTGTTGTTATTGTGAGTGTACACAAATAAAAGTAGACCCTTTATAGTTTCGAATGGTGTATTAGTCCTGAAGAGCGAAGCCAAAACATTTTGATCGCCCCCAGGTGGCTGGATGCAGTATAGCTCATAAACCCCACCCGTGAGACAAACTAAACAATCGAATTACACTTCATAGATGATTTCTGTCATTTTTGGTAGTTTTTATCTCGCTGATGTAAGTTCAGGTGTTTGTTTTTTAAATAAGTTTCATTTTCGTTACTTATTTGATGTTATAATAACGGGGGTGTGACGTCATGATTGACAGCTTCTCTGAGCGAAGTAGTCACTGAGGCACCAATGGACTTTTTTTGGGATCTTTGGGAGGAGATTAACTTTAATTTCTACATTTCCATAACTGTTTATTTCACACCGACATAATGAGTTGTTCTGCAGTAAACTGTACTAACTGATTCTGCGGGAGTGTGGGCAGGGGCCTTGATACCACGGTCCCACTTCATGCTCACTACTGCGCAGACTCGGGTCCCAAGATGTCAGCGCCATGTTTGGTGGCTTTACTTTTCTACACTGGAAGAGAGTGAATGTGCGTCGTCAATCTTTTTTTTTTACAGCCTATGGTACGACCATAAACCATACATTTCTGCTGTTATCAGGAAAAAATACAAGTGATTGCGTCAACGCCTTCATATCTTACGATAAGCGCTATACTTTAGCTTCCACGCTTCTCACAAACACTTTGATATGTGCCTAAAAATAGCGTACATTAAAGGTGCCCTAGAACTTCTTTTTAAAAGATGTAATATAAGTCTAAGGTGTCCCCTGAATGTGTCTGTGAAGTTTCAGCTCAAAATACCCCATATATTTTTTTTATTAATTTTTTTAACTGCCTATTTTGGGGCATTATTAACTATGCACCGATTTATAGGTTGTGGCCCCTTTAAATTCTCGTGCTCTACGCCCACGGAGCTCGCGCTTGCCTTAAACAGCATAAACACAGTTTACACAGCTAATATAACCCTCAAAATGGATCTTTACAAGATTTTCGTCATGTATGCTGCATGCATGCTTCGGATCATGTGAGTAGAGTATTTATTTGGACGTTTACATTTATTTCAGAATGAGTTTGAGGCTATGCTCCGTGGCTAATGGGCTAATGCTACACTTTTGGAGAGATTTATAAAGAATGAAGTTGTGTTTATGAATTATACAGACTGCAAGTGTTTAAAAATGAAAATAACGACAGTCTTGTCTCCGTGAATACAGTAAGAAACGATGGTAACTTTAACCACATTTAACAGTACATTAGCAACATGTTAACAAAACATTTAGAAAGACAGTTTACAAATATCACTAAAAATATCATGATATCATGGATCATGTCAGTTATTATTGCTCCATCTGCCATTTTTCGCTGTTGCTATTACTTGCTTACCTAGTCTGATTATTCAGCTGTGCACAGATCCAGACGTTAATACTGGCTGCCCTTGTCTAATGCCTTTCATAATGTTGGGAACATGGGCTGGCATATGCAAATATTGGGGGCGTACATATTAATGATCCTGTTACGTAACAGTCGGTGTTATGTTGAGATTCGCCTGTTCTTCGGAGGTCTTTTAAACAAATTAGATTTATATATGGAGGAGGAAACAATGGAGTTTGAGACTCACTGTATGTCTTTTCCATGTACTGAACTCTTGTTATTCAACTATGCCGAGGTAAATTCAATATCTAATTCTAGGGCACCTTTAAGTTAACGTTAGAGCAAGCAGCCATGTAAAGTTGCTGAAACTTACGTTTCAAATAATAAGCCATATTTAAGGTCGATAGATGATAGGCAAACATTTGGATTTCTTGTCTGACATACTGTAATTACCACAAGGATGATCTGTCCCTCATTGAGTTTTTTTTTCTGAGACTAATGAAATTTTGTCTGACTAAGCCTCTTGTCGACGACTAACGTTTAGTCGGCTGTTAGGATGCAGCCCTACGAATTAGCAACATATTTTGGAAGTTTGTTGGACTAACCCAACACCAAACAATGTTGAGGATTTCAGAAAGTATTCCTAGAGTCGATCTGACCTTTGGTCATGGGGTCAGCTTTTTGACATCAGCGGTATCCTCATGAGCGGAGCTGTCAGCTGCTACACTGGGTTGGGTGTCCTGGGTCTCGTTTGAACACGGTGACATGGAGTTGTTCGATGACCCAAAATGATGAGTGTCAACCAAGAGCAACATGGGCGTCCCGCTCCTCTTAAAGGCCTCAGTCATGGTGATGTGCACTTCCTCTGGCGTGACTCCTGGATCTGACGGTGATTTGCGCTTGATGCGCTCGTAGCTCTTGTCTGGGCTCTCGGGGAACGTCTCGCTTTCTTGGAAACGGCCAAACAGCCATATAAAGAACCCACAGAGCACAAAAGCCGCCAGACTCGGGATGAACGCCAGGCATTGCACGTCCAGACTGGAGCCCACGTAGCGGCTGTGAAGGAACATGTCTCTCTGGACGTACGTCCGGTTGGTGCGGGGGTCTATGTTGGTGGAGCGCCATTCCCAGGTCAGCGTGCTGCGGTTGAAGTCCCTCAGAGTCTCCGGATCCTCCACGGTGTAGATCTTCTCTCCTGGACCTACGTATTGACCGTATTCATAGGGTTTATAGAAGATCTGGTTCTTCCACATGTTGAGGTCCAGGATGAGGACCAGGAAGATGATTCCATAATTAAACCATTTACCTGAGATAGAAAAAAGAGAAGAACATTAGCATGTTTGGAAATCATCCGTCAGACACATTAGCAACTGCATAGCAATGTATGTAAAACATTTTACAAACTCTATACAGCAGCAACTGCATAGCAATATCCTGGCAACTACATACAGCACCATAACAACTGCATAGCAACATCCTGGTAACAACCCAAAACACCTTAACAACTGCATAGTAACATCCTGGCAACTACATAAAGCACCATAGCAACTGCATAGCAACATCCTGGTAACTACCCAAAACACATGAACTGCTGCATAGCGACATCCTGGCAACTACATAGAACACTATAGCAACTTTGTAGTAATTACCCAAAACACCTTAACAACTGCATATCAACATCCTGGAAACTACTGTACCCAAAACAAACACCACAGCAACGTCATAGCAACATTCTAGAAACTACCCAAAACACTTTAACAACTGCATAGCAATGTTCTGGCATCTACTTAAAACACCCTAGCAACTGCATAGCAACTTTCTGGCAACTACTTAAAACACCCTAGCAACTGCATAGAAACATCCTGGTAACCACTCAAAACACCATAGCAACTGCATAGCAACACCCTAGTAACTACCCAAAACACCTTAACAACAGCATAACAATGTTCTGGCATCTATTTAAAACACCCTTGAGACTGCATAGCAACTTTCTGGCAACTACTTAAAACACCCTAGCAACTGCATAGCAATACCCTAGTAACCACCCAAAACACCTTAACAACCGCATAGCAACATTCTGGCATCTTCTATAAAACACCCTAGCAACTGCATAGCAACATCCTGGTAACAACCCAAAACACCTTAACAACTGCATAGCGACATCCTGGCAACTACATAGAACACTATAGCAACTTTGTAGTAATTACCCAAAACACCTTAACAACTGCATATCAACATCCTGGAAACTACTGTACCCAAAACAAACACCACAGCAACGTCATAGCAACATTCTAGAAACTACCCAGAACACCTTAACAACTGCATAGCAACATTCTGTCAACTACCTAAAACACCATAGCAACTACATAGCAGCTTCCTAGTAACTACCCAAAACACTTTAACAACTGCATAGCAGTGTTCTGGCATCTACTTAAAACACCCTAGCAACTGCATAGCAACTTTCTGGCAACTACTTAAAACACCCTAGCAACTGCATAGAAACATCCTGGTAACCACTCAAAACACCATAGCAACTGCATAGCAACACCCTAGTAACTACCCAAAACACCTTAACAACAGCATAACAATGTTCTNCCAAAACACCTTAACAACAGCATAGCAATATCCTGGCAACTACATACAGCACCATAACAACTGCATAGCAACATCCTGGTAACAACCCAAAACACCTTAACAACTGCATAGCAACATCCTGGCAACTACATAAAGCACCATAACAACTGCATAGCAACATCCTGGTAACAACCCAAAACACCTTAACAATTGCTTAGCAATATCCTGGCAACTACATACAGCACCATAACAACTGCATAGCAACATCCTGGTAACAACCCAAAACACCTTAACAACTGCATAGCAACATTCTGTCAACTACCTAAAACACCATAGCAACTACATAGCAGCTTCCTAATAACTACCCAAAACACCTTAACAACTGCATAGCAATGTTCTGGCATCTACTTAAAACACCCTAGCAACTGCATAGCAAAATCCTGATAACCACCCAAAACACCTTGACGACTGCATAGCAACATTCTGGCAACTACCTAAAACACCATGGCAACTGCATAGCAACATTCTGGCAACTACCTAAAACACCCTAGCAACTGCATAGAAACAACATGGTAATCACTCAAAACACCATAGCAACTGCATAGCAACACCCTACTAAATACCCATAATACCTTAACAAATGCATAGCAACATCCTAGTAACCACCCAAAACACAACTGCATAGCAACATTCTGGCATCTTCTATAAAACACCCTAGCAACTGCATAGCAAAATCCTGGTAACCACCCAAAACACCTTGACGACTGCATAGCGATATTCTGGCAACTACATAGAACACTACAGCAACTGCATAGCAACTTTGTAGCAACTACTCAAAACACCACAGCAAATGTATAGCAACATCCTGGATACTACTGTACCAAAAACAAACACCACAGCAACGTCATAGCAACATTCTAGACACTACCCAGAACACCTTAACAACTGCATAGCAACATTCTGGTAACTACCTAAAACACCCTAGCAACTGCATAGAAACAACATGGTAATCACTCAAAACACCATAGCAACTGCATAGCAACACCCTACTAAATACCCATAATACCTTAACAACTGCATAGCAACATCCTAGTAACCACCCAAAACACAACTGCATAGCAACATTCTGGCATCTTCTATAAAACACCCTAGCAACTGCATAGCAAAATCCTGGTAACCACCCAAAACACCTTGACGACTGCATAGCGATATTCTGGCAACTACATAGAACACTACAGCAACTGCATAGCAACTTTGTAGCAACTACTCAAAACACCACAGCAAATGTATAGCAACATCCTGGATACTACTGTACCAAAAACAAACACCACAGCAACGTCATAGCAACATTCTAGACACTACCCAGAACACCTTAACAACTGCATAGCAACATTCTGGTAACTACCTAAAACACCCTAGCAACTGCATAGAAACAACATGGTAATCACTCAAAACACCATAGCAACTGCATAGCAACACCCTACTAAATACCCATAATACCTTAACAACTGCATAGCAACATCCTAGTAACCACCCAAAACACAACTGCATAGCAACATTCTGGCATCTTCTATAAAACACCCTAGCAACTGCATAGCAACATCCTGGTAACTACCCAAAACACCTTGACGACTGCATAGCGATATCCTGGCAACTACATAGAACACTACAGCAACTGCATAGCAACTTTGTAGCAACTACTCAAAACACCACAGCAAATGTATAGCAACATCCTGGAAACTACTGTACCCAAAACAAACACCACAGCAACGTCATAGCAACATTCTAGACACTACCCAGAACACCTTAACAACTGCATAGCAACATTCTGGTAACTACCTAAAACACCATAGCAACTGCATAGCAACATTCTGGCAACTACCTAAAACACCATAGCAACTGCATAGCAACATTCTGGCAACTACCTAAAACACCATAGCAACTTCCTAGTAACTACCCAAAACACCTTAACAACAGCATAACAATGTTCTGGCATCTACTTAAAACACCCTTGCAACTGCATAGCAACTTTCTGGCAACTACTTAAAACACCCTAGCAACTGCATAGAAACATCCTGGTAACCACTCAAAACACCATAGCAACTGCATAGCAACACCCTAGTAACTACCCAAAACACCTTAACAACAGCATAACAATGTTCTCGCATCTACTTAAAACACCCTTGCGACTGCATAGCAACTTTCTGGCAACTACTTAAAACACCCTAGCAACTGCATAGCAACACCCTAGTAACTACCCATAATACCTTAACAACTGCATAGCAACATCCTAGTAACCACCCAAAACACAACTGCATAGCAACATTCTGGCATCTTCTATAAAACACCCTAGCAACTGCATAGCAAAATCCTGGTAACCACCCAAAACACCTTGACGACTGCATAGCGATATCCTGGCAACTACATAGAACACTACAGCAACTGCATAGCAACTTTGTAGCAACTACTCAAAACACCACAGCAAATGTATAGCAACATCCTGGAAACTACTGTACCCAAAACAAACACCACAGCAACGTCATAGCAACATTCTAGACACTACCCAGAACACCTTAACAACTGCATAGCAACATTCTGGTAACTACCTAAAACACCATAGCAACTGCATAGCAACATTCTGGCAACTACCTAAAACACCATAGCAACTGCATAGCAACATTCTGGCAACTACCTAAAACACCATAGCAACTTCCTAGTAACTACCCAAAACACCTTAACAACAGCATAACAATGTTCTGGCATCTACTTAAAACACCCTAGCAACTGCATAGAAACATCCTGGTAACCACTCAAAACACCATAGCAACTGCATAGCAACTTCCTAGTAACTACCCAAAACACCTTAACAACAGCATAACAATGTTCTGGCATCTACTTAAAACACCCTTGCGACTGCATAGCAACTTTCTGACAACTACTTAAAACACCCTAGCAACTGCATAGCAACACCCTAGTAACCACCCAAAACACCTTAACAACCGCATAGCAACATTCTGGCATCTACTTTAAAACACCCTAGCAACTGCATAGCAACATCAACATGCACAGCAGAAGTGTCTTTCTGAGTCTGAGACGGCTGCTTGAGAAAGTGAAATAACTGCGTTTGGAGGTTTCTAATGGCTGTCGTTGTTAATGCTCATGTGAGGTTACTGTCAAATGCTAAATCACCGCACCAAACAATAAGGTTAAAGACTTTTGTGAATGGTTAAGCAGGAAGGCCATTCCCCAAGCCTCGAGGGAGCGATCATCTACTCCCAGGATGGCCATCAGGGCTCGGTACAGTGAGCAAAACACAGCAGAGAAAGGAAAGCTGTTCGCTCAGAGACTGTCAGATTTACTGACTCCATTATATAAATGCAAGTTTACAGATGAGCAAATACTAATTAGTATGCATTACGAACGCTGCCTTCAAACACATAATTATAAAGAGATGTATCTAACGAGCTAATATTCTGACAGCACGTCCCTTTGGGAAAGGAATTAATTCATCCGTCCTGTCCCGAACGACAGTTTAGAGCACTACCACTTGATTCATTGGTATCATTGTGTTCACGGTGTATTTCCTGTCGTGGCCTACTTAAGGCACAAGTGTGCGGATTTACCCGTGATGTGAATGTGATATTCCTCTTTAAAGACACGTTTGCACACGGGCAGTCTGATCTTCAGCTGGGTGGTGGAAAGGCCCGGAAGGTTCATGTCCAGATCGCCCATGAAGTGAGGAAACTCCCAGTCCTGGAAGGAGAAGATCCAACAAACACACTGGAAAAACAAGGGCAAATCAACAGATCTCAAATGCATAAAGCCTTCAGGTGTTACAGTACAATACCAAACCACATCAAGCATCACAGCCCAAGTGTATGTACAGTACATACTTCAGATGGAAGGATGTCTGAAGTGCAGAGTACATAAACATCTACTGTAGAAAAAACTGCATAAACTCACTCTTACGTGTACAAAGAATCACTAGTACTACATTTAACACAGAGAAACCATCCCCTAGCAACTGCATAACAACACACACAAAAAAACTCTAATTAGTAAGCAAGTAACTATGCCTAAGCATCAACCCAGTGCCCTCGCATCTGCATAGCAACATCCTGGCAACTACCTAATACCCCCTAACAACAGCATAGCAATGTTCTGGCATCTACTCAAAACACCCTAGCAACTGCATAGCAACATCCTGGAAACAACCCAAAACATCTTAACAACTGCATAGCAACATCCTGGCAACTACCCATAACACCCAAAAACTGTATAGCAACATTCTGGCAAATACTGAAACAATTTAGCAACTGCATTGCAATGCACTCGGCATTCTTTATCAACTATGTATAGCAACGTCCTGGCAACTACCCAAAACACCCTAGCAACTGCATAGCAACGTCCTGGCAACTACTTAAAACACCCTAGCAAATGCATAGCAACATAATAGCAACTACCCAAAACACCCTAGCAAATGCATAGCAACATCCTGGCAACTACCCAAAGCACCCTAGCAAATGCATAGCAACATCCTAACAACTACCCAAAACACCCTAGCAACTGCATAGCAACGTCCTGGCAACTACCCAAAGCACTCAAGCAAATCCATAGCAACATCCTGGCAACTACCCAAAACACCCTAGCAAATGCATAGCAATGTTCTGGCAACTACCCAAAGCACCCAAGCAAATGCATAGCAACGTCCTGGCAACTACTTAAAAAAAACCCTAGCAACTGCATAGCAACATCCTGGCAACTACCCAAAGCGCCCAAGCAAATGCATAGCAACGTCCTGGCAACTACCCAAAGCACCCAAGCAAATGCATAGCAACGTCCTGGCAACTACTTAAAAAAAACCCTAGCAACTGCATAGCAACGTTCTGGCAACTACCCAAAACACCCTAGCAACTGCATAGCAACGTCCTGGCAACTACTTAAAAAAACCCTAGCAACTGCATAGCAACGTCCTGGCAACTACCCAAAGCACCCTAACAACTGCATAGCAACGTCCTGGCAACTACCCAAAGCACCCTAGCAAATGCATAGCAACATCCTGGCAACTACCCAAAGCACCCTAGCAACTGGATAGCAATGTCCTGGCAACTACCCAAAGCACCCTAGCAACTGGATAGCAACGTCCTGGCAACTACCCAAAGCACCCAAGCAAATGCATAGCAACGTCCTGGCAACTACTTAAAAAAACCCTAGCAACTGCATAGCAACGTCCTGGCAACTACCCAAAGCACCCAAGCAAATGCATAGCAACGTCCTGGCAACTACTTAAAAAAACCCTAGCAACTGCATAGCAACGTCCTGGCAACTACCCAAAGCACCCAAGCAAATGCATAGCAACGTCCTGGCAACTACTTAAAAAAACCCTAGCAACTGCATAGCAACATCCTGGCAACTACCCAAAGCACCCTAGCAACTGGATAGCAACGTCCTGGCAACTACCCAAAGCACCCTAGCAACTGGATAGCATTATATATTGTAGTTTTAGTTTTTCGTTTGGACTGTATGAACACAAACCAAGCCCTTCTCAGTGTGCTCAGAGGTCTGGAGCATTTCTGACGCTGATGGTCTCTTTTGTACTTTTCTGTTTGACATTTATAAGAGATCAAAATCAAATTCCAAGGCTTCAAAAGTTTGCGCTTGGGAACGCGGCGAGAGATCCCAGTGTCACCGAGCATCAGCCGAACCCACGTCTGATTCGACCGCCGCCCCTCTCGAGAACAGTCAGAGGAAAATCAATAAAACTTTGATAACGTAAAAGAGAATCTGAGACGCGGCGGCTCGCAGCTCCAGGACAGACGCAAAAACAAACCAAATTAAGCAGAAGAAATGCAGAACAATGTTGTTTCTTGGCAATTAGGCCTTGTGTTTACAGAACCGAGAGTCTTTGAATTCTATGCGGCTTAGCGAAGAGCTAACGAGGAGCCACATAATTACAGTTTCTCTCTTTGTGCAGCTCATCGTTTCGGCTCATTGACGTCCATGATAACTGTGTTACACTAAATGAACCTTAAATTACGTGGCATAAAACCAATGGAAGAGGTTCAAATGAAAGACCTTGTAAATCCCGCTGGCTCGCGGCCGTTCTGGGTCTCTGAGTTAATTAGGCACTGAATAAAATATCAGGCACGTCAGAGCGGCCGCAGAGATTAACCGTCACACGGGGCGAACGCTGACAAGAGTGAGGAGAAATATCTGTGTGTCGATGGAGGAGAAGAAGCAACTGCGAGGGAGGAAGAGACGCAGATACAGACGTGCAACGGATTGAGACGCACGTCAACGCTGAGGGAATAATTACAATCAATCAGTGAATGTCAACATATCTGAGCCGACGCAGGTGAGTGATTGAGACCGTAATCAGAAACAGACAGTCTGTGATTTGAGCCAAGCTTCTGATTGGTCGAGGGATGCTGAAGGAAAAATAAAACAATAACAGATGTGAAAAACTTAAGGTCAACACTTTAAATTAAATAAACAAGAAAACAAAGTACAGTTAAAAAACATGATGTGAGATGTGATGGCTGAAAAAACAAAAATGCATAAATTAAAATAATTTAAAACAAATGAAATTAACAAGATTTGGTCAAAAATAATAAAATAAGATGTTGACAAGATGAATAAATAAATAAAAACATGAGAAATTATGGTAGAAAATAAATCTAAGTGAATACAACCATCTGAAGCAAAGAAAATCTGAACATTTTAAAATGAAAACAATGACCTTGTCTTTTTATCTCCTAAACATATTAAAGTTTGATTTAAAGGAAACTGAAGATGGGTTGAAATGAGAACAACCTGTTTCAAGAAACTTCAGGAGTCAGATGAACCTGTGTGTGTGTGCGTGTGTGTGTGAGAGTGTGTGTGTGTGTGTGAATGTGTGTTTGAGAGTGTGTGTGTGTGAGTGAGTGAGTGAGTGAATGTGTGTGTGTGTGTGTGAGTGAGTGAGTGAGTGAGTGAGTGAGTGAGTGAATGAATGTGTGTGAGAGTGTGTGTGTGTGAGNTGAGTGAGTGAATGTGTGTGTGTGTGTGAGTGAGTGTGTGAGTGAATGTGTGTGTGTGTGAGTGAGTGAATGTGTGTGTGTGTGTGTGTGTGTGTGAGTGAGTGAATGTGTGTTCTTGTTTATATCTAATGTTCTAATGTAATAAAAACCTGAGTTCACCTACATCACCAGCCAGCGGTCCCCACGAGGGAAATGGATTAATAAACATACTAAATGATGTTTTTTTGAAAATGTAAAAATGCAGAATGTTTCCTGTGATGGTTAGGTTTAGGGATAAGGGTAGTGTAGGGGGATAGAAAATACAGTTTGTACAGTATAAAAACCATTACGCCTATGGAGAGTCCCCACTAAGATAGCAAAACAAACCTGTGTGTGTGTGTGTGTGTGTGTGTGTGAGTGTGTGAGTGTGAGTTTGTGTGGTTATTACAGGAGGAACAGCATGAGGAGCTGTTGAGCCCTTATTAGCATATTCATGANTTCATGAGACAGTGACACACTCCACTGTGATTTGCTGCCTGCGGCGAAGTGGAGGACATTAAACAAGAATCAGTCAAGAGCAGAAACACACACACACACACACACACACACGAAGATTCAATAAAGTAAGAGGCTGAAAGAAGGACAGATGAGGTTGTGTTTGTACCTGCATGATGATGAGGAGGTCAAAGACCAGGATGAAGGAGGCGAGGAAGGCTCTGGAGACCTCGTCACTGGGCAGGAACCCGCGGTTCAGGTTATCCCACCGGATCCAGTCCGTACTGATGACCAGAACCACCACAGAGGTCAGAGAGATCAACACCGTCCTGAGAAAGACCAACAGCCTGATCAGTGTCATTACTAGCTCTAGTGCTCGATTAGTCCGGTCAATGTGACTTCTGAAGGATCATGTGACACTGAAGACTGGAGTAATGATGCTGAAAATCACAGGAATAAATGACACTTTACTGAATATTCACGCTTTTTTACATTTTAATAATATTTCAGAATTTTGACTGTATTTTTGATCATATAAATGCAGACTTGTGATCAGCAGTGCACATCAGTTCTGTCATCTCTGACATCTTGTGTCATTTTTCTGACGGTAAGCAGCCTGTAATGAGCAGCGCCAGATCTCTTAAACGCACGGCTTCTCTGCAGAACTGCGGTCTGTCATGACGCGCCGCGTGTGAAATGATGTCTGCCGTTTACTAATGGATGGAGACGCTCCGAGAGAGTCCATTAATAAAAGACGTGCCGAGAGAGCGAGAATGAAATGTATCGTGTAATGCACTTCTGATGGAATCACTGAATAATACAGACACCAGATCAGTTCTTCATGTCACTTTGAGCACATACATCAGCCAATGAAAGGCCAGGACTGATTCCAGGTCAGTAGTTTAGTTTTTAAACTCACTTTTCATGCACTTTAACATTGAGACGCTGGACGAACAGCTGGATGTCACTTTGATATGGATGCTTTAGATAAAAATGTGCTGCTAAAAACAGCTAAATGTTTCCTTTGATAATGTCACCAGGTGAGTAATTAAAAACTCATTAAAATGTCATTTTTAGTCTTACTGCACTGGGAGTTTTTTTCCACATGCTTTTAACTTATTTATACTTTAAAATCTGTCAGTGAAGAAAGACGAAACACACTTGCATTTGATAAATAATTTCTTTATTAGTATTTATTTCTTAATGTCCTTATTGTGAATGACTCGCCAGTGCATGTTATTCTAAAGAAAAAATTTTTTTTGTTTTACATATTGCAAATTAACTAAATCGAATTATTAAAAAAGTATATTTAAAAAAATTGAAAAGTAATTTAACACTAAATTTGGTTATTACAAAAAATTAAACAATTTATAAATAATAATAATGAATAACACAAGACAAAATACACACCTATTAAAGAAACAAGTCTTAATATTTATGCAGTGTTGCTTTTCAAGTAATTTTATCTCATTTTCATGTATTATTAGATATTTTTACAGAAAATGTAGATTGAAATGCTTTAAGAACAGGAGAATATAAAAGATGAATGAACTAATACTTTAATGAATCAGCTGACAGGAAGGTCAGAGGTCATGTTGTCAGGTGTGTTTCAGGGTCAAAGCGTGTGTTTGTCACAGGAGGCCGTTTGTTTCGGGGTCACGTAACCGTGGCAAACAGCGGAGTTGATCGATTTTCTGCTGCGTGTTTCTTTAATTAAACATGCTGATAATGAGAACAGGGACACACACACACACATATATATATAATTTTTTTTAATTTTATTTATCTTTTTATCTAAAATTATTTATATATAAATGATTTTGAC
>RJVU01072345.1:3811852-3824619 GCA_003731715.1 Anabarilius grahami
AAAAAAAAAAAAAAAAAAGTTCTGTTAAGTCCAAACATCCGTCTGAAAATCTCACACACACACACACACACACACACACCGGTAGAGATCTTTAGCACTTCACAGTTAGTTTTTTTCAGCAGCAGCGTGTTTGTTTAGCAGCTGACGGTTAATTTTCCCCCCGGAAACTGACTTTCTCCTGTCAGCGCTGCGGCAGCGAGCGATTCATCTCTCCATTAGATTTGCACTCAGGGCCACAGACCGACCCGACCACACCGGCCTGAATCAGCAGTAATTTATTACACATATTGTGGCGAAGAGAGGAACCGTCCTGCTCATTAGACCTGAACATTTCCATCTGTCCCGCTAACCCTGTCAAACTCACTTTAGCTAACAGCGGCTCCGAGAACAAGTCGCCGTAATCATTCCTTTAGCAGGTTCCTCTAATGACCAATGAGTGTTTCTTGAAATTAATGTTACCATAGTGAGACAGTCTTGGCATTCATACAGTATGTGTGAATTTTACCCATGACTTTGGTGTTGCTTGTGTCATTCTATACCTGATGAGCGACAGGAACTACAGGACTTACAAGACATGTTTTTATGTTTATTTAGAGTGTAATGTTGCTGTTTGATCATGAAAAAGGCGGATGTTCTTCTCTATATCAGTGTCTTCATTGCAGTCTTGAGTTTTCTTCACAATATTCCTTATTTAAATAATTCATATGCAGAATAAAGGGGCGGGGCCTGGTTGAGTTAGTTAGTAGTGTGTTGAAACTGGCGGTTATGATAAGGGGCAGGGCATTTGCCAAACACCAATCACAACACACTGCTCCAGCTGACCAATCAGAGCACATTGTGTTTTTCAGAAGAAGGGGCTTCATAGAGACAGGAACTTAACCCTCTGGGGTCTGAGGATTTTTGGGGCCCTGGAGAAGTTTTGACATGCCCTGACATTTGTGCTTTTTTCAGTTGTTCATAAACATATAAATGACACAAGTGTCATTACACTGTATTCAGCACAAACTAGGCTACCATAATATGTGAGGAACATGTATGTACATGTTTGTATTTTTGAAGGAATAACGTTTATGCGTGGTTATTGAAAAAACAAAAAACTTAAGTCACTGAAATAAGGCCAACAAAAGTATATTAAATCTGTGTTCATAAGACTTCTGGGTATTGGAGGTTGTAAACTAGAGTTTTTGCTTCAGAATTATGTAAAAATTATGCTGCCTACTCCTTCATATAAAACAATATATTGATTTAGTTTTTGTTAGACACTTTTTGTCAAGAGAAACAGTATGCGTGGAGGCGTGAATCATCATGAATAATGGTTCATTTACACCTGAGAAGACAAAAGAATTGAATAGTAATGAGCTGAAATGACTTGCATATTAATGAGCTCTTTCAGTCAGGTAGGCTGTGAAAAAAACCCTCTGTAATCATGTCTCAGCTCAATTTAAAATAATGGTATTCTATTATATTCTTTAAAATATAATGTATTTCTGTGATGCAAAGTGTCTGAACAATTATGTTACCTCTATGGTTTTTCATATAGGCTTTTAGCTTAAAAGCATGCACATTTGGAGAAATATTGATGATTCTTCTATGTTTATGTCAAATTTCTATACAGAGGAGTAATATTTATTCTATATTTATTCTCATCACTATGAGTGCTGGATACTGTGTTTTTTAATTCATACTTGCAGCCGGAGGGCGCTCTGTACACCTTTAGTCCACAAATCCATATAAAGAAGAAGAAGAACCAGGAACTAACTGCATGTCTTCTAGAGCTCGCTAACCATGGCTTTAACATCCAGATAAACACTTTTCAAGATAATAAATACACGATTGAAACTATGTCTGCATGTATTGACTGAATTTGCGTCTGAATAGCGCTCCCTCCGTGGGCGTGGCCGCATTAGCGGATAATGAGCTGAATCACGGACTTCTGACATGGCTCTCTTCTCATACAGATTACATAAACACAGAAGGTTTGTTTTCGATTTGACTTGCAAGATTTAAAAGCTGACATCTCAACGTTTCTTTTGACATAAGTGTAATTTTTTTGTGATTAGTATTCACTAAGTTACAGTTCATTTTCTGAGAACTATCAGATTGGACTTCGTTCAGAGGGAGACGAGAGATCACGCATCATGTTAGTTTTCTTTATTTTACAAAAAGCACAACATTTTGTTTTTACTCTGAGTGTACACAAATGAAAGAAGATATTCCACAGATTAAAATGGTGTATAACTCTTAATTGTATGTGCAACATTGACGGAGTATTTTGAGTCTCTTTCACACTGGTAAGAAAAAACCGCGGTGGTATCGCCGGCGATACCTTCAGACCTCAGAGTGTTAACAGGGGTGCGTTTCCCAAAAGCACCGTTAGCCAACTAACATCGCAAGTTCTGTCGTTACTTACATAGTTCAAAGATTTGGTGTTTCCCGAAACCAAAGTTCAAACGAACATTCGCAAACTGCATCGCAAACTTGTGTGGTTGGAGCGACATAGTTTCTTGTTTTTATGACATGTGGACTTAATAAATTGTTATCTTGAGCAAAATAAGCAAGCTGACATTAAGTACAATGTAAATCTTTTATTTCGAATATATACAAATGTCATTCATATATATTTTAGTTTGTCAAGAGATTCAAGGCACCATTTTTGAAGAGTGCGCATGTGCATACGTGCTCTAGTACATCAGAACAAGCATTTGATTTAATCTGGAAATAAAGCAAAATAACGGAGGAAAATGAGAATTAGTCCTCTAATGTCATGTCCGTAATTTATAGCAAAAAATCTAGCATTAATTTGATCTCAAACAAATTCATTTAAAGAAGTTATTTCTCACCACCTGCGTGACGTCATCCACCAACGTGGTCGAACGACAGGTTTACGACAATACGGTTTCGGGAAACAGTCGTGACTAGCTAATTGATTTGTTCAACGATGCATCGTACTATGGTAGTTCAGCAGCGAGTTACATCGTTGTTCGGGAAACGCACCCCAGAGCGTTACTGACAGACTGGGAAGAGAGGAGCTGCAACAATGGAGAATGAGGAAAATAATGAACATTCAAGCAGGAAAACCTGTTCTAGTAGAGCCCAAAAACAACATCAAGACTTTGTGAGAGGCTCTTTAAATGAAATACAGCTTGACATTCAAAATGCATCTTAAATGCATATGTGAAATGCTACAGGGAAAATCCTCTTTTTTCACTTCAAATTACAGAAGAAACTGTGCAGGCACAAGCACCGTTATCACAGTCGCATCAGCTGACGTCGAGGAAATGAGATGGACTTGAGATTCCTCTGAAGATACGAGCTGCGACAGAGCAGCTTTATAGAGACGTTCAGCACAAGGCCTCACAAACGCTTCAAAACACTTCCATTTGCCACGAGACGTTCAACCTGAAATTACACGGCGATGATGTGGCCGTTTCTGAAAGCGCTTCATGTCTAGATATTCATGCCAATCAGAAACACAGCATGACGGGTCACATCATGGACATTAACCGAGTTCAGACTGATTCTCCAACATCTGTGCCGTGATCAACCTCCGAAACAACATATTAGAGACGCCAAACCCCCACGAGCATCCATCGGCATCAAAATCACACCTCATTTGGCCCACGCTCTCAACTCAACCCTTCTGCTTAACCTCTTCAGCCCGTTAACTAACCGTCTGTCTCCATGGAAACCGCGACGTTGAGTGATAAAACTGCTGTAAAGTGCTGACAAGATCTCGTAACCTGGGACAAACGGGCCAGATGATTAACGACGGCCTTCTTATTTTATTCCCCGACATAAGGAAAATGTGTCCTTTAGAGGAGCGTTTTATGGTAATTATTTATGAGCTCATATTCTGAAGTGCTGTGTGTGTGTACTATGTAGTGTGCAATATGTAGTGTGTTTTCTATAGTGAATAGAGTGTGATGTGCATTGTGTTGTGTACAGCATATAGATTGCAAAACAGTGTTCATAAATAATGTGTAGAATGGAGTATGTAGTGTGTGTAGTGCTCATTGTGTGTGTGATGTGTGCAGTCTTCAGTGTGCAGTATGCAGTGTTGCATTGAATCAAGGGTGGGATAAAATTGGGTTTATTTTCAGTATGGATCATCCGGATGACCTTCTACATTTGCAAAAAGTTCAGTATGCAGTATTTGATCAGACTCATGCTCTAGGAGTCTATGGCTGCCCATAGAACCGATTATGGGAAAGTTATAACATTTGGCACATAGATAGAGGACGGTCTGACCGGTCACCATAGCAAATTTGGATTCTCTATTTCAATCGCTCTAGCGCCACCACCTGTCCCAATTTGCACTTACTTTTATGCTAATAACTTATGAACTGTAAGGGCTAGAAACAAAATGCCTTGGCTCAATACGATTGGATTGCACCATATCAATCGAAAATTGAACCAAAATTTAAGCAGATCATCTTCAGACCATGTCGACAAAAAGTTAAGTTTTTTGTCAAAGCGTTTTCGAAAAAACGCGCAAACTGATTTTACATAGCGCTTGCAAAAATAGACGCAAGGCTGTATCTCCTCAACGCTTTATCGTATTCTGACCAAACTTGGTACATGTCATCACAACCATGACCTGAGGTTACATGCTACATTTCGGCGCAGTGCCACCTACTGGTCCGGAGATATGAAAAATTTATTTTTTGCTCATAACTTCTAATTTAATGATAAAATGTGCTCATAATTCTAATGATAAAAGTGGTCTCGTTAGATTCGGACCATCATGCCGAGTAGAATGATATCCAGTTTTCCCCTATCAGCCATTTTAGGCATCAACCATTTTGAATTTTGTCGTAAAATGCTGTATTTCATGAATGCATTCGCTTGTTGTTACGAAACACAGTATGTATCTTTGGCACCGTGCCCTGACAGTGCTCAAAATGTTGTGGGGCAGCACCACCTTGTGGTCAAAAGTTATAATAAAATTTCCAAAACAGCTAATAACTTTGATTAAATTAGCCTTTTGTCTTGATATATTCCTTGAGTCATGCTGAGAAGATAGATACGCATGTTGCCATATTTGGCCAAACTTCCTGTCCGGTCTGTTGATTTTCGTTCAAAACCTACTTTTTCAAACTCCTCCTTGTCCGTTGGTCTGATTTTCACCAAAATCATCTACAGACTATGCTGACAAAAAGTTCTGGATTTCATGTCAATAAACAAAATTGTTTTCATATACCGCAACAACAAAGTTGAGGCATGATGCCAAAATGACTCAAGGCCATGTGTCATTGTCACCTCAGTCTGACCACACATCATCACATCAATTTGGCCACAGCACCACCTATTGGTTAAAAGTGTGTCACTAAATTATTAGTGACTATTTGATTTTTCAGTCATTTTACCTATAATGATCTTAACGTCTTTAATTGCAATCAGTCTGATGCTCCCAGCTGTGCTGGCATGACTTGTTGTGCCTTCTTTGTGCTTGGCCCCTTAATCGCTGCCTGCAGCTATATTTTTATTTATTTATTTTATTTTATTTTTTATTTTTGGAGGAAAAATGAAGTGCGCAAAACACTAGTGTTATATTCACAATCAGCTTTAGGAGGCCATTTCTCTCACATGGTTAAAGCTGCTGGAGTCAGAATGATGGGATTTATGAGATGAATGTCGCCACAGTGTCAGAATTATTATAGTGGGAAACTGTGATTTTAAGCCCAGAATCTCAGAGTTGAGAAGAAAATCATGGTAAAAGTCAAACGGTATTGATCGTAATTACGTTCACATGCCGGTTCATGTGAATTCAGTTAATTAAGGTTGATAAAAACTTGACAGCTTTAGCTGGTTTATGGGGTGAAATAGTTCCAAATAAAAGTCTTATTAAAAAAAAGATTAGATATTTTATCTGTTTACCTGCATGTCATGTGAATATTAACCAATATCAGAGAATCACGAACATGTGAATGTGTCGTTAAATTACTGAAATGTTAACTTAAAATCTTAAAACTTCAAGTAAATATTTTGTCTAAGAGGTTTGGCAGACAAAACAAAACTTTGCTCTTTTGTACAAAAAACATTTTTTTTTATCTTATATCTAATTGCATTTTATACAAATAATGCACTAGTGCTAAAAACCTTAAAAGAAAAAAAAAAGATATTGTCCAATGAGTCCATTTGATTGAATCACTACATATTGACTCATAAACAGGACCTTCCCAGCAGCGCTTGAGGTCTCATGTCCTGACAGACGTCGCCCTCTGGTGGAAACCGTCACACACTGCTGAGAAACGGCCTGTGATCACCAGAGTGATGCTGTCATTTAAAACTCAAACACACATCTGGGGTGAAATCGCAGTACAATTCTAGGGGCCCCCCGAAACATCAGCTTGCAAAATAATTATGCACACACTGTATTGATTAAGAAAAACCCATCACATTGACAGATCACAATCAGATCTTTGCTCTTTTACACAAAAAAAAATATATCTAATTGCATTTTACACAAATATTACTTTGATGAAGTTCATAAACTTACTGGCTCATATTTCATAAACCTGAAGGCTCATGTTATATGTAAATCATATGCGAGGCTCAGAAGTGAAGTTTATTAATTTGGACGTGTTTAGCGAATTGCATTTTAATTTGAGTTTGGCAAATTGTAGACGTGCTGACGCTGTAGTTTAAGAAGTTACTCTGTTTTTAATGAGTGATTTTATCCATCAACATCACAGTTGGTGCAGAACATGTTCAAGGACTGGATTAAACCATTATTCCTGAAAAACTCATAATTTCCCTCTGATTACTGGATAAGGTTAAGATTATGATGGAGTAA
The DNA here is from genome assembly GCA_003731715.1 of Anabarilius grahami. NCBI lineage: Eukaryota > Metazoa > Chordata > Actinopteri > Cypriniformes > Xenocyprididae > Anabarilius > Anabarilius grahami. Next base: position 3,818,649 of record RJVU01072345.1, read on the forward strand.
CTAAAACTACTGCTACTAAAAAGTGAAATAAAGATGAAATAAAATATAAATATTAGATGAAAAACTTTAAAACTTAAATGAACATTAGAAACTATGTCTTTGCAACTACATGAAATAAGTTGAAGTACTAAAATAAAAAATAAAAATAAATTAAATGGATAGATAAATAAATTAAATACAATTAAAATAATATGGAAAGAAATATGGAAATAAAAATTAGAAATGCTGCCTTGACAAGTAAATGAAATAAAATAAGCTTAAGTTGAAGTACTAAAATTACTAAAACTAAAATAAAGCTAAATAGAAATATTATATACACACACACACACATACACAGAGTATATACAGTATATAAAAAAGTCCAAAAACAAACGTCAGAGATCTCGATATGAACTCAATCATTTCTCATTACATTATCTGATCTTCTCCACATTCATTTGCTCTAGACTCTTATTGGATGACGACTAGTGACTCTCATTCGAGTCTTTATTTCATGAAAATGTATTTCAGTCTTTTTGAGTTTTTAAGCTCCTCAAACCTAATTGTGCACGTCTACCTACAGTACAGACCAAAAGTTTGGAACCACTAAGATTTTTAATGTTTTTAAAAGAAGTTTCGTCTGCTCACCAAGGCTGCATTTATTTAATTAAAAATACAGTAAAAAACAGTAATATTGTGAAATATTATTACAATTTAAAATAACTGTGTTCTATTTAAATATATTTGACAAAGTAATTTATTCCTGTGATGCAAAGCTGAATTTTCAGCATCGTTACTCCAGTCTTCAGTGTCACATGATCCTTCAGAAATCATTCTAATATGCTGATTTGCTGCTCAATAAACATTTATGATTATTTTCAATGTTGAAAACAGTTGTGTACTTTTTTTTTCAGGATTCCTTGATGAATAGAAAGTTCAAAAGAACAGCATTTATTTGAAATCTAATCTTTTGTAACATTATAAATGTCTTTACTGCCACTTTTGAATGATTTAATGCATCCTTGCTGAGTAAAAGTATTCATTTCTTTAATTTCTTTTCAAAAAATAAAAAATTTAAATTCTTACTGACCCCAAACTTTTGAACGGTAGTGTATAATGCTACAGAAGCTTTGTGTTTCAGATAAATGCTGTTCTTTTGAACTTTCTATTCATCAAGGAATCCTAAAAAAAAAAGTACACAACTGTTTTCAACATTGAAAATAATCATAAATGTTTATTGAGCAGCAAATCAGCATATTAGAATGATTTCTGAAGGATCATGTGACACTGAAGACTGGAGTAACGATGCTGAAAATTCAGCCTTTCATCACAGGAATAAATTACTTTGTCAAATATATTTAAATAGTACACAGTTATTTTAAATTGTAATGATATTTCACAATATTACTGTTTTTTTACTGTATTTTTAATTAAATAAATGTAGCCTTGGTGAGCAGACGAAACTTCTTTTAAAAACATTAAAAATCTTAGTGGTTCCAAACTTTTGGACTGTACTGTACGTCTCCAGATAACACTGATGTTCATAGTTGTGGAAACAGCAGGAAACTGCAGCGCTGCAGATCGAGTCCAGCTGCAGCGAACAATGACTGCGGCGCTTCCTCATTTACAGCAGCAGATTAGCAGGCCAAAGGTGGCCGCTTCACGCTCCAGAAAACAAGATTTAAGGTTAAAGCACGCTCTTATAGGGCTCCAAAACCATCCAGATATAAATACGACCAACACAAAGGCAGATCCGGCCAGTTGTGCAGTAATTTAGGGCTGGTGAAGATGATTCTTCGCATCTGTGCAACATTCATTATATCGTGTGCTAAAAACAGTGTCAGGAGGCCCTCCAGGGGCCCACGGCCCCGCTGGGTGAATGTAGGCTGCCTCAGTCCTGCTCTTAACTAACTACCTCCGCCGGGTCTCGGTAGAATCAAACCGGGACGAAACTCATTCATCACAGGCGATTTGCGCACCGGTTCAGCACTCCGGCGGCCCCACAAAACCCAGCTGGGTCTCTAGAGGCGGTTTCCACGGAAACGGCAGTCACATCGATTAATCAGGCCTGATGTGCTTTTTATTGTCTGCTGGAAACATGTACAGAAGCTTTTGAGTCGCTCGTTTTTTATTTACACCGTCGGTCAAAATTTTGAAACAATTAACATTGTTTAATGATTTTGAAAGAGTCTCTTCTGCTCATCAAGGCTGCATTTATTTGATCAAAAATACAGTAAAATTGTGAAATATTATTATAATGTAAAACAGCTGTTTTCTATGTGAATATACAGTAAAGTGTAATTTATTTCTGTGATCAAAGCTGAATTTTCAGCATCATTACTCCAGTCTTCAGTGTCACATGATCCTTCAGAAATCATTCTAATATGATGATTTGCTGCTCAATAAACATTTATGATTGTTATCATTGTTGAAAACAGTTCATATTTTTGTGGAAACTGTGATACACTAATATTCAAAGGTTTGGGTTAAGCAAGATAAAAAACAATTAACTGATCAAAAGTGACAGTAAAGATATAGATTCTTTTTCAATTAAAGTTCTTTTGAACTTTCTATTCATCAAAAAATCTTGAAAAACATTAATAACAATCATACATGTTTGTTGATCATCAAATCATCATATTAGAATGATTTCTGAAGGATCATGTGACACTGAAGACTGGAGTAATGATGCTGAAAATTCAGCATTAAATCACAGGAATAAATTACACTTTACTATATATTCACATAGAAAACAGCTGTTTTAAATACTAAAAATATTTCACAATTTTTACTGTATTTTTGACAAAATGCAGTCTTGGTGAGCAGAAGAGACTCTTTCAAATACATTAAAACATCTTAATTATTCCAAACTTTTGACTGGTAGTATATATTGTAAATACCACTACAAACTCAAGTCAAAAAGAGAGAATATCCCTTTAAAACTTCACTTGTAAAGTCCTTGAAGACACATGTGCGCCCGTTCCTTTATTCAGCAGCTCATTTTCCTGCACAGAGTTTCACATATTTGCTTTTCACCAGTGAAAACACTCACAGACATCCATAAAACGAGACATGAGTCAATCGATAGACATTGCAGTGGAATAAAACACACACACCTCCAGATCATCAATGATGAATGAAGGACATTCATATGAAGAGCTCGAGAGAGATTTTCCCAAAAAATTATTGATTCACTCTTCTGAATGCGATTCATCAGATCAAGTGTCTGAAATGCTATTTTCTCTTCTGGTGTTTTAGTGAATGAACAGGTGCAGTTCATGCAAACTATTGATTCAGCATTTCAAACACAACAAATGTGTTTCTTTCTGAACAATAAATGGGACCATTTGTCACATTCAGACATTTATAAGTGCAAGAACAAATACTTTTGTTGATGCTAAAGGTATATACTGATCTCATTGACTCAATGCTGCCATCTACTGATGCCAACAAACACCTGAACATCATCAGCAATGAGATTCAGTCTGTGTTTGTTATATAGTCCAATTTATATTGTATATTCATTCGACATCTATATATGAGGTCTAGAGGCTCGTGGAACAACATTTAATCACACACTGTCAACAAGCATCAAGTTCAGACGTGATTGCATCGTTTGCTTTGAAATCCCTCCTGTTTTACTTCTATGCTGTTAATTATTTTTTCATCCACATCCGAATCTCCACAGAACGTTCCCTGATTTCTGCATAATTGCACAGGCTGTTCTACACTGCTCTCATTAAATGGTTTGAGCTCATTTAATTTAATTTAATAAATCATTTAACACTTTATCGTGTTTAGTTCAACAAATTAAATCAAACCCAAAATCTACACAGAAAATACAACAAAAGTGTGTCGATTCCATTTGGGCCCAATTAACACCGCGATCGATGAACAAACACACTAAATGAACAGAAGCATGATTTCATGCATATGCACTGATATACCAACACACAGTGAAAATATCCACAGGTAAATATTGCTTTTTATCACTTAAACATTTTAATGCATGAAAAACGAGCCAATGCTAATGTGTACTTGCAAAGTAAACAAGGTCAATTTTGATTTCATATTGACTTAAAATGTGCAAAAACTTCTCGAGGCCTCAGACAGCTGTTATCTAACGCCTGGATGTTTATTATTAATGAGATTCATGCAGGCATGTTCAGATTGAAGATGAGATGCATCATTTATCACGCAGGAGCTCTGAAAACACAAAACACTCTCAAACGGCCCGTCACACACACAAGTCCGTATAAAAGCCAGTTCACACCAAGAACGATAACTATAAAGAGCACAATAACGGTAACTATAACAAATCTGTTTATTATAAGCGTGCAGCAGTTTTGTAGTCTGTCGCTTTAAATACTCGAGCTCTTTAAAGCAGGAAGGATTCTGACTGGCATACTACCATGATAAAAAAGTCATTTCAGGATGCGGAATCAAAATGCGATGAATTTAATAACTTTTACCCCAATAATACATCAATACATTTTTAAAAAGGCAGGATAAATTCAGAATAGCATAATACCTACCTTACTAAAAAAATTTTACTCCAGCATACAGAATCAAAAGAAATGAAATCACAGACGTACCGAACAAGCGTCGATGAAACACAAACTTCCCGGCGATGAGGCCCGTGATGATGGCGAGGATCCACATCAGGACTTTGAGGACGTTCCAGCCTCCTCCGGGATATTTATTCACCACGAAGGAGAAGCAGTTTCCCACTACGATCATGTGCGCTTCTGTCTGGCTGTGCGATACTGGGTCCTCTGCGAAGACCAAGAAGTTGAAGAAGGTGACCAGGTAGGCCACGACCAGACGGGACCACGGGTGCTGGAAATAATAGCGGAAGCGGGAGTTAATCTCCATCCGTCTGAGGAAGCCCAGACATCGTCCACCTGAAAGACACCAGCCAGAGATATTTCAATCTAAAGGCCTGAGATTCATACTGTAAATCCGCAGTGAAACATTACTTACTCACCCTTGTTGTTCCAAACCCATTTGACTTTCTTTTGTGCCGTGAAACAAAACGAGAGACGCTTTACGATATTTTTGTGGTGCTTTTTTTTTAGAGTTTTGCTTGCAAAGTAAAGAAGCCTGAACATTCAGCGAATCATCTCTTTTTGTGTTACACTGAGGAAAGAATGTCGGGTTTGGGTGAGTAAATGATTTTGATTTTTGGATGAAATAATAATTCATACTGTCTTCACAAGTGCCAGTCCAAAACAATAAACACTACTGGATCAATTTCATAAAAACATTTCAGTCAGGATTCAGATCTCATCATAGCACAGAAACTGCGCTCGTTAAAATTACAAACGACTTACTTCTAGCTTCTGACCAAGGCTGTGTCTCAATACTAGTGTTACTTGATCTCAGTGCTGCGTTCGACACTATAGATCATAAAATACTCCTAGATCGACTATAAAATTACACTGGTATTCAGGGACAGGCGGTTTAGGTCGTACCTATCAGACTGTCACAATTTTGTTTATATAAACGGGGAAAAATCTAAGACAGTAAATTATGGAGTGCCGCAAGGATCAGTGTTAGGCCCTCTGCTATTCTCAATATACATGCTGCCACTCGGCAATATTATAAGAAAACATGGAATTAGTTTCCACTGCTATGCCGATGATACTCAGTTATATATTTCAACACAACCAGATGAAATCTCTAAATTATCCAATCTGACAGAGTGTGTTAAAGAAGTAAAACATTGGATGACTAGTAATTTTCTTCTATTAAATTCAGATAAGACTGAAGTATTACTTATTGGACCAAAAACCTGTACACAGAATCTCTCAGACTACAATCTTCATTTAGAAGGATGTACTGTTACTCCATCCTCGACAGTTAAAGACCTGGTGTTATATTAAACTTGTCCTTCGAAAATCATATTTCATATGTTAAAAAAAACAGCCTTCTTCCACCTCAGAAACATTGCTAAGATACGGAATATGTTATCTATTTCTGATGCAGAAAA
>RJVU01072345.1:3852707-3865574 GCA_003731715.1 Anabarilius grahami
AAGAGCAAGGTAAATTGTACTAATTTAAAAATAGTCCATTGCATTAACAGCACTTGTATTTTAATGCATTGTATTTTCAGAGCTTTCATTTTTAGTGTCTGAAATTCAACATGGTTGTATATTTAAGCTGTGAATATTTAGATTCAAAACATTTCACACATCATTAAAAAAAATCAATAATCCATATTTGCCTTTCAGACTTCACTTCAAAATACAAAATGTCTGTTTAAAAATACAATGTATAGTATTCAACAGGCAATTTTTTGAGGACGCTGCAGGTGGTGGATCATCTCACAGCAGCTGCAATAATTAAATCATTTTGATGGCGGATTGTATGACAAATTAACATTAGAGATTAGACTGTACAAAAAAATTTAAATCTACTGGTAAAGCTAATACACACTAAATACACATAGTTACGCAATGCCAATGTTGTTAACATTAACAATTTGAGAACAAAGTATAACAATAATAATTTGCACAGTTTGACGTGATCTAAGTGATCGTTAGATTTAATCAAAGATTCTGGAGGATAAATTCTTCAATCAGTGGTACAAGGGGATGTGGTGCTGGTCCTTCAATAGTCCTTCACTCTCAATCTGTCTGTCTATAAAGCCTATAAAAAAATCAGTCTTCATGACTTTATAACATACAATTGTGAGTTTATAACACACAATTCTGATTATCGAATCGCAATTATGTAAATTTGCAATTGCGAGATAAAAAAGTCTTAACAGCTAGATAAAAAGTTTATTCCCGCTGTTGTAAAATTTTAAATGTCCTGGAAAAAATCCTGGAAAATAAAAATATAATTTGCTAATTAGTCACACACTGGAGTTTGAAGTTTGAATTAAGACTTAATGTTTTTGAAAGAGGAAGGCTGTATATATTTCATCAAAAATGCAGTAAAAAATATTATAAAATATTTATAAAATTTCAAATAGATTTTTTCTATGTGAATTGATTGTAAAATGTATTTATTTCTGTGATCAAAGCTGAGTTTTCAGCATCATTACTCCAGTCCTCAGTCATGTGATCCTTCAGAAATCATTCTAATATGCTGAATTTTTCATAAACATGAGAATTTTTACACTCTTTTCCACAACTGGACCTCTATTCCATAAAATGACAGTTGTCAAACCCCTGAAAAGACAAATACTAGAAAGGCAACATTAAACAGTCCACATTCTGAGTCTTATAGACCATACCAGAGCATTGTTATATATACTTTAATGGTAGGTATTGAACTTTTGTGATATTAAACTTCCCAGTATGGAAAATAGATTTGAATTCTTCTTTAAATTATTCACTATTTACCATGTGCACCAGGAAAGACAAATTGTAACGTAAAGAAGTATGCCAGTCATTCATTAATGTTAATGATAAGCATTTCAATAAAAAATATCATTTATATTTTTGTTAAGTGGTGTAAAAAAAATTGGTGGGTTTTAATTCAATAATTTATATTCACCTTCCAGACTTCACTTCCAAAATATTCAGTCTGTTTAAAAATGCAACCTTTAATATTCAACAGGCAAATTTCTGTCCATTTTGTTTTGCTTTACAAATTCAACATTGCTCATCTGGAACTGCAGGAATAGCAGTAGAGCACCGATTCATGATCTCCATCTGCTGTTAGTCGCCTCACAAACCTTTGTGTTTAATTTTCCAGTGTTGTTTTGTTCATATCTTTTCCTGTTTATTTCATAACAGATGATTTCTGGCTGCAGAAATTCATGAAATATCACAAAATGAAAATGAAGGAGAAAGTGGAACACATTTTTGAGTGTAAAAAGGAAAATGAAGCACATCTCAAGGATGTTTTCACTGAACTCTTCATTACGGAGGGGGATCTTAAAGAAGTCAATCAAGAACATGAGATTCTGCAGATTGATAAAGACATTAAACCTCGTAAATCACAGGACAGACCAATCAAATGCAATGATGTATTTAGACTGAACAAAAAGAAGAAAAAGATTGTGCTGACCAAAGGCATCGCTGGCATTGGAAAAACGGTCTCAGTGCACAAGTTCATTCTGGACTGGGCAGAAGAAGAAGCCAATCAGGATATAGACTGTGTTTTCCTGCTTCCATTCCGAAGGATTAACTGCATTAAAGACAAAAAGATCAGTCTGCATGAGTTTCTACAGAAATTTAATCCAGAACTGAAAACACAAAATAAACCTGAAAAAAAAAGGATATGTAAGATATATGAACGTAATCTTGCGTTTATCTTTGATGGACTGGATGAGAGTCGACTGCCTTTGGATTTTGACAGTGGAATGGTGACGAGTGTTGAAGAGCGATCATCTGTAGATGAACTGTTCACAAGTCTGGTCAATGGGACTCTGCTTCCATCAGCTCATGTCTGGGTGACATCACGACCAGCAGCAGCCAATCAGATCCCTCCTGAGTATGTAGGGTTGTTCACAGAGGTGCGAGGATTCACTGACCAGCAGAAGGAGGAGTATTTCAGAAAGAGAATCAAAGATGAGACTCAGGCCTCCCGAATGATCTCACACATTAAGAAATCACGTAGTCTCTACATCATGTGTTACATTCCTGTGTTCTGTTGGATCACAGCCACTGTTCTTCAGGACATTCCTATTGAGAACAATGCAGAGACCATCAACACGACACTTACTGAAATGTACATCCACTTCCTGCTGATACAGATGAACATGAAGAGCCAGAAGCACGACAGAAAAACAGAAAGAGATTGTCCCAAGCTCTTAGATTCCAATAAAACACTGATTTTGAAGTTAGCTAAGCTAGCATTTGAACAGCTGAAGAAAGAAAACATTGTGTTCTATGAGGAAGATCTGAGAGCATGTGGTATTGATGTGAGTGAAGAAGACTTTGAGTCCACAGGAATGCTCACTGAGATCTTTCAGCAAGAAGCTGGACTTCATGAGATGAAGGTCTTCTGCTTCGTGCATCTGAGTGTTCAAGAGTTCCTCGCTGCAGTGTATGTGTTCCTCTGCTACCTGAACAAGAACATGGACGAGCTGCAGTTTTTCACTGAAGAAACACAAAATGAGCAGCAGTTTTTCAGTGAAGAGATACAAAACGAGTTGCAGTTTTCCATTGAACAAACAGAAAACGAGGTCAGGCCTGACCACATCAACATGCCAGACAAAAATATTGCTTTACATGATGATTTACTAAAGAAGGCTGTTTGGAAAGCAATTCATAGTCATAAAGGACATTTAGACCTATTTTTACGGTTTCTGCTGGGCATTTCACTTGAATCCAATCAGAAACTGCTCAGAGGCTTGTTCACACACACTGAAGACAGCAAAGACAGTGTCACAGAAACAACCAAATGCATTAAAAAACTATTAGAATACCACAACGACATCTCACCTGAAACTTCAGTCAACCTGTTCTACTGCTTACTGGAGCTCAATGACAATTCATTATATACAGAAATACAAACATACCTCAGATCATATCCAGAAAGACAGCTCTCGTCTTCCATGCTCTCATTGATGGCTTATGTACTGCTGATGTCAGAGGAGGTGCTGGATTATCTCAACCTGAGGAGATACAATGATCAATCGGAAAGCTGCAGGAATCTTCTGCCAGCTGTGAGATGCTGCAGAAAAGCAGAGTAAGGAACTTGATGCAGTGTCAAGTATCATGTTTTACTGATTTTGGAGAGTAAGATCTGTATTTACTAAAATGTATTTACTTAACAGTGATTTTTATAGACATACATTTGAAAGTTATTTTTACTTGACTGTCACATCAGTTTCAGCATACGTGACATTTTAATTTGTTTTCTAGAAAGCTTGAATGTTCCCAGAGAACAGGACATAACCTATCACTGTTACTACAAACACAGTTTTTACAAGATGAACACACAATAAATGATATGGACAAATATCCTGTTTTTACAGACTCTTCGGCTGTTCTCTCGATCACACCTGCTGTGAACCTGTGGCTTTGGCCCTGCAGATACCAAACTCACCGCTGATAGAGCTGGACATTAGTAACAATGAGCTGGGTAACCGAGGAGTGAAGCTGCTCTCTGATGGACTGGAGAGCCCAAACTGTCAGCTGGAGATACTGAGGTTTGAGATTCATTTAATCCTTATACGACACACACTTCAGTATTTCAGTCACAGTGTGACATCATAACGTTTACACTTAATTTTTTAACACTTTTGGCCTTAATATAACTCCATATATGGTACCATTCCCAGCTTTAAATAGAATATAATGACTTTTGTTTTTATGTTACATAAAGTAATAAAATAAGATTTAAATATATAGTCATCCCAAATCGCCTCCCTGCCGTGATGGGGGTGGGGTGAATATGATTAAGTATTTTATATGCTTTTCACAAAATGGACAAGTCACATATCATAAGAATGCTCTCATTCTCAGGAATTATTATAATGTTTTAACATAGTAGTTCCAATAATCTTCGAAAGAATCATGCAGTGAAATATGATCACTGCGTGTAAACAAACACCAATCTCACATTTCTACACCGATCACTGATTCTCTACACTAAAATCAGCCACAAACTCTATATCACCTTTTACCTTGATGTCTTCTTTCGAATGAGCTCATTTTTACTTTTCTGTGAGCTTTTGTTGCTAAATAATCCACTGTTGAGTCGGCGTATATCTATAATTAGAAAATCCCCTAAAATGATGAAACCGGATCTCGATCTGATCTTCACACCATCTGCCAAACTTGCCTGCATTCTGGGATTATGCGGAAGATATACAAATCAGGCACGGCCATTAAGAGGATGTTGCGTTAAAAGATGTCAATTAAGTTCATAAACCAATTGGATGCTGAGATATTTGACAAATCATTAGGCTTGTTTGAGATGCGCCTCGCCTCGCCTGAAATGTAGGCGAGAGTAGGTGGCTGCAGTGAGGCGAGGAGTGAAAAAAGTCCAGGCAAGACAGACAGTTCTCTGTTCTTGTAATGGGTCAGACAACTACGAGATCAAAGGCGGATATCGCGGGATTCACACTCGTGAGCTGTGTTGCTGATAAACTGGATGTAATTTAAGTTCTGTTGCTTTTAAATGAAAATAAACATATAACGAACAATGCACGCAAAGTACTTGTTTATTTCCATTCAAAGAATGTGTGTATCAATCATTTTTATTTTAATTACAGACATGTTTTTATATATTTTTATAAATATGATAACAATCACATAACCAGAGAGATCGCACTGTCAGAGAGTTTGGGAATATTCACACATAATTTATACACATAAAATCATGGTATTACAGTTTTAAAATCAAACATTTTAAAAGAGATCAATATATCACAGTTGTTTAAACCAAAAAGCATTAAGCTGTGTCCAATGAATCCAATGAGGCCGCCTTGCCCTCGCGAGAGGTTTTTGACATACATCAGCATGACATCAGAGCAAGGCTGGCCACCCTCAAACACATTTCTAACCAGCATGCATCTTGCGGTGATCACCGGTGATCGGTTCTGCGCAGAATTTGCTAATCTCAAACGAGCATATTGAAGGGCTCTTTCGTCAAAACGTGATGCAGGGCGGCTAAGAGGCTAAAGGAGTTTATAATTCTCAGAATTTCGGGCAGAGAAACAGAGATATCAGAGATCAGAGATATAGAGCAACACATCATCAGCATATAATGAAATTTTGTGAACAGCATAAAAATACAGTAAAAACAGTAATATTGTGAATTATTACAATTTCAAATAAATAAATTCATTAATAAATTTTAAAATGTAATTTATTCTTGTGTTGGCAAAGCTAAATTTTCAGCATCATTACTCCAGTCTTCAGTGTCACGTGATCTTTCAGAAATGATGATTTGATGCCTAAGAAACATTTGTGTACAATCTTTTTTTCACAGGATTCTTTGATGAATAGAAAGTTCAAAAGAACAGCGTTTATTTGAAATATGTTTCCTAACATTATAAATGTCTTTACTGTCACTTTTGATTGATTTAAAGGTACAATATGTAATATTTTCGCAGTAAAATATCCAAAAACCACTAGGCTAGTGTTATATATTTTGTCCAGCTGATTACTAACAATATCTCTAATGTTTTCAACTACTTGTAAATCATGAGAAAATTCCCATTCTAAACAGTGACACGGGGCAGTGGAGTCGCCTGTCAATGACGTCAGTTACCCTTTGTTACCGCCTTTACTGACGTAAAAACCACATGACAACAGTGTCGTGGACTAAAGCGGAAGCAGCGCTGGCGATTGTGTCATAATAAAAGTCCCGCTGCTCGTGAGGCGTGTGTTGATCAATCGCTCCAGCTCCTCGTTCAGCTCCCACAACACTCGGTCCTGCTCTGCTTCATACTACAGTAACGTTAATAATCGCATCCATTGACATGTTTTCCTCCCAAGTCCTATATGCACTGTCTGTTGAGATGGAGACCACATGTCCCAAGATTCCACACTCAAACTTGCCGTCATCAAGCTACGCCTTTGTTTTGAATAGGCCTCTAGTGACCTCTAGTGGACAAAATTATCGCATACTGCACCTTTAATGCATCCTTGCTGAATAAAAGTATTAATTTCTTTAAAAAAAAAAAATTCTTACTGACCCCAAACTTTTGAACGGTAGTGTATAACGTTACAAAAACTTCGTATTTCAGATAAATGCTGTTCTTTTGAACATTCTATTAATCCAGGAACTGTTTTTTTTAATAATCAGAAATCATAAGAAATGTTTCCTGGGCAGTAAATCGACATATTAGAATGATTTCTGAAGGATCATTAAACTGAAGACTGGAGTAATGTGCATTAAAAAGAACCGGTTCAAAAAAACGATTAGTTCACGAACCCGACATCACTACTGCACAGACAAAGAGCCCGAGCCTGCCATGATGCATGTGCCAGAGAACCTGATTGGGCCAGCCATCGGCCTGGATACGGAGCCTCAAGACACGTCTGACCAGGTGAAAGTGCTGGCCACAGAGAGTGAGTTGCTGCTGGACTATGTTGTGGCGGTGCAGAAGTTTCACAAGCCTTCCAGCCATCCATGCCCATATCTGGTGTGAAACAATTAAACAATTATGTGTAAATTTATAAAAGGGAAATAAAACTTGAAGAGAGGGTGTGAAGTGTTCGAGGGAGGAAGTAGAATCGACTTACCTGCTGAACCAGCTCCAGCTCTTCCGTGACACGGCTCGCAGCATCTGCCATGGCTAACGAGAGCGAGACCAAAGCAGCACTTTACTCCTAATACTGGCTACAGATACTAGCTAATACTGTCTAATGTGGAGCGAGATTGACACTTGAAACTGTGAAACGTCTCGGGTTACGTATGTAACCCTGGTTCCCTGAATAGGGAACGAGACGCTGTGTCGAATGCTATGGGAACGCCTCTGCGTGATTACATTGTGAAGCACTCGGGAAATCTAACCAATAACGTGATGAGACGTCAGAAGCTGATGATGTCATGGACCAGGAAACTATAAAGAACCAGAACAAAGAACACTAGCTTCTGATTATGGCTGAAGCAAGACGCTCACAGGCACGCCGGGGGTACGGCTACGTGACGCAGCATCTCGTTTCCTATTCAGGGAACCAGGGTTACATACGTAACCCGAGACGTTCCCTTTCATGGGAACTGTCGACGCTGCGTCGAACGCTATGGGAACGCTGTCCCAACTACACCATAGTGCCAAGTACCTGTCTGTTTTCAAGGTTATAAAACCTAATAAAGGTATGCTGGGACGACCACCCAGCCGCATCACATATGTCGTGGATGGAAACTCCCGACATCAGAGCATTTGAGGCCACCATACCCCTGGTAGAATGGGCATGGACAGCTAAAGGAGATGGCTTCATAAGCAAGTGAGATGGCCTCAACCACCCACTTGCTCATTCTCCTTCTTGGGAGACCCGTAACATACACACAAACTGTGGATGTTGGTGTCTGAAGCCCTCACTGGGCGCAGCATATTAAGTTTCTCCTGATCCGAGTTTAAGAAAGGAGGAGGACTGAAAGCCTGAAGTACAATGAGCCCTGGGACATTGGTGGGGACCTTTGGCACATAGCCAGGTCTAGTGTGAAGAAAGGCCTTTACCATACCAGGCACAAATTCTAAACATGAAGGAGCAACCAAAAGTGCTTGAAGATCTCCTATTCTCTTGAGAGATGAGATAGCCAGTAGAAATACTGTTTTTAGAGTGAAGAACTTCTCAGAAACCTCTTCTAGTGGTTCAAAGGGAGCCTCAGCTAGCCCTTCTAGTAGCACGGGCCAAGTCCCAGGCCGGAGTTCTTGTACGAACAGCAGGCCTCAGCCTCAAAGTACCACGAAGGAAGTGTATAACAAGGGGGTCCCGACCTACCAAGGAGTCCCCCAGAGGAGCATGTTAGGCCGATATAGCCGCCACATAAACCTTCAGAGTCGAAGGGTATAAACCATCCGAGGACTTGTCTTGGAGAAATTGTAGCACTAAGCTAACAGAAGAATGGACAGGGTCCACATGACGTTGTCTACACCAAGTAGAGAACAGTTTCCATTTATATGCATACAGCTTCCTCATGGAGGGAGCTCTGGAGTGGAGTATGGTCTCCACAACCTCAGTTGGGAGACCAGAATCTATGAGCCTGGCCCCCTCAGAGGCCAGGCCCACAGTGTCCATAATTCTTGGCGAGGATGAAGTATCATGCTGCCCGCTTGAGACAGAAGATCCTGACTGAGAGGAATCTCCATCGAAGAGCTGTCCAAGAGAGACACTATGTCTGAAAACCAAATTCGAGTTGGCCAGAACGGGGCCACCAATATTAGACGGACCCCATACCGGCACACCCTTTCCAGAACTTCCGGGAGCAGAGCGATCGGGGGAAATGCGTACAGACACAGCCTCGGCCCTGTCTGTACCATGGCATCCAGGCCCAATTGTGCTCGATGTGATAGAGAGAACCACAGTGGCACTGGGCCGAAGCAAACAAGTCGACATCCGCTCGACCAAAGTTTTTCCAAATGAGCTCCACCACCTCTGGAGGATCCGACGGGCTAATTTGCACAATTGGCGAGACCTCAGACCACCTGATGGTTGATATATGCGACCACCGACATGTTGTCCGTGCGGACCAACACGTGGTGGCCTCTCAGGTCTGGGAGAAAGTATTTGAGTGCTCGAAATACCGCCATTATTTCCAGATAATTTATGTGCCAGGAATGTAGTTGGTCCTCCCAGAGACCCTGAGCTGAGCGACCACTCATGATCGCCCCCCAACCCGTGAGAGAGGCATCCGTCATTAGCATTATGCGACGACAAGGAGCCCCCAACACAGGTCCTTGGGACAGGAACCAAGGCTTTTTCCACATGACCAACGCACGAAGGCATCGCCGCGTGACCCTGATCATGCAAAAGGGATTTCCCCTCGGGGAGAACCCCTTGGTCCTGAGCCACCACTGTAAGGGTCTTATGTGCAGCAGGCCAAAAGGTATCACGTTGGACGCAGCTGCCATCAGACCCAAGTCTCTAAATCTGTTTTACAGTGTGTGACTGGCCTAATTTCACCCCATTCACGGCCGAGTGAATGGAATTCACCAGAGCAGGAGACAGACGTGCCTGCATCATGATGGAATCCCAGACTACCCCTAGATAGTTGGTAGTTTGAGCTGGAAGAAGCACACTCTTCATGGCATTAAGTCTCAGCCCTAACCTTCTCATGTGAGACAGAACAACATCTCGATGTTGGACTGTGCTCAAATTGAGCTAAAATCAACCAATCATTGATATAATTCATTATGCAAATGCCCTGGAGTCTCAGAGGAGCCAGAGCGGCATCCACGCATTTTGTGAAGGTGCAGGGTGAAAGAGCTAGGCAGAAAGGAAGAACCCTGTATTGATACGCTTTGCCCCTGAAAGCAAATCTGAGGAACCTCCTGTGCTGAGGATGGATGGATACATGAAAGTACCCTCCAACCCTCTTTGGAACAAAGTACCAGCTGTAAATCTCTGACAGCTTGCTGGGAGGAGAAAACCCTTTCTATAGCTCCTTTTTGCAAGAGTGTCAGAACTTCCTATTTCAATACCAGAGACTGCAAGGGGTCCACCATTACAGGGAAGACCCCATTGAACTGGGGCGGGCGAGACCCGAATTTTGTAACCCTTTTCTATTGTGAGCAGTACCCATTGAGAAATATTTGGAAGAAGTTCCCATTCTACCAGAAATTCTACTAAGGGAACCAGTCTCTCGAGACTGGCCTCTGGTATTTTTTGATCATTCGACTCGGCGCCCTGAAGCGGCGAACCGGCAGGGAACAACAGAATCAAATGTCGATCGGTCCTCCTCAGAGGGCTGGTGGAGACTGCTGCGCCCTGAAGCACACAAGGTGGCAGGGTTGGCAGAATGGCCCCCTTAGGGCACCGAGGAGGGGCGGATACCATGTAGTGTGGTAAAGGACCCTCTTCGGAGGGGGCTACCCTCAAATGTCCCACGCCATTGGCGTCAGGACCTCTTTGAAGCCTTCTTGGTGATAATAACAGTCCGCAGATCTGTCTTACCCCACAAAGACTTCAGCTGTGTGGGGAAGCACAGGTGGCGACACTCTTTTATTTTTTTATTTTTTGGATGAACGGTCAGACCAGTGCCCTGAAACGGCGAACCGTCAGACCGCTCTATGACCCTCCTCTTCTTGGAGGATCACTGGAAACCGCTGCGCCCTGAAGCACACGAGGTGGCAGGGATGGCAGACCGGCCTCCTTTCTTTTCTTTTAAATTTCTCGGAATTTAATGTATTCAATATTTTATTTAATCCTCAAATTAAATGAAGCACATTAAATGAACAACACATAAATCATGTGTATCCCCACTCTCTTTGTAGTGTAGCACAGGGAGGAACGTGATTCAAACAGCTGTTCACTATTGATTTGTTTTTGATATTAGAATAATAAACGTGTGATTTTGAAACACGATATGTGTGTGAGGTGGCGAGTCTTCAGATTGATATCACAATAACCACCTCCTCAGAGCTGGACATGTGAAGTACCTGTGCCATAACCCGGGGGGAAGAAACCGCAGAGCATGCTTCCACCTGGGAAAGGCAGGTAAGGGCGGAGAAAGGGTGGCACCCGTCTCTAACCCCTCTGTCAGATCCATTTGTGAACCCCACGAATGGAGCCGCCACTGTGCCTCAGCAGAAGCGGGACCCGATCCGCGGGGAACACTGGCTGCGGCACCCTCTTTCTCTTTATCAAAGAGTGCCTGGCGCTTCTCACAGTGCACACAGACAGCTCCCTCGAGAGCTGTCTGGGCATGCTCAACTCCCATTCAACTGCTGTTTTTCGCCATAATACGTGTCTTTATATATGTATATTTATATATATATATATATGGAGTGGTGTGAGATACTCTTGTCCTCAGACGAAGAGATCGTGACTTGTTTATATGTAATAAGACAGACAACACCAAATAAGACACACGATAACANGGGTTCTCAACCTTTTGCAACTCATGGCCCACCAATCACTGTTTAAAAGCATTCCGAGGACCACCTTTCCAAATATGATAGTATGAACAAAGAATAACAGAAAATTCAGAAAGTACAATGGTATACTCCACTGTTAATCTGTTATGCCACTGTAGCAGACTAGGTCAAATCAGCTATATAGATGAAAACTGTCCTTGCATAAAAAAAGACTTGGCAGGTTTACTCAGTAACTTTAACCATTTATTCTTGTAACAGGGCAGGTAGGACCAATGACTGGTTCAGACACACAAGGGGAACACTCTTTTAACAAATTAATCAATAATAACATCCATGATAAAATACCTGTAACATTCTCTCTATTCATTTACAGAAGTTCATTAGATAGAATACAAGCTGGACCATACACAGGGTGTAATTACCGAGGTCAGAAAATGTTGTTTGCTAGGGGGGTACGGGGGCATGCTCCTCCGAGAAAATTTAGATTTCTTTGGTGTACATATGTGCATTTTTAAGATGTTTTAAGTACAACAAATTGGATAACAATAGCTTTAAAACCATGTCAACAACATGCACAGTTTTGAGGCAGCTTTAATCGCATGTGTGGTAATTTCATGACTTAACTTACAACAGAACAACGACGGTCATTGCTCGTAGTTTCTTTTGCGCTTTATATAAGCTATAATTAAGTAATATGCAGCGCGTGCCGGCGCATTTGCGCATGCAATTCTTGAGTGTGTGTCGTGAGCAGTCGTGTTAATTTTACCGACATAGGCTGACAACTTCTCATCTAACCGCAGTTCACTGTTGTTCAACTGAAGCTCCCTCGTCGTCACCTACCTTTTCCGCGCTCATTTGACAGTGTCTCCAGTGTTTCTTATCATTGTTAGTGGTTCTTGTTAATGCAAGCTTCACTACTGCTAAAGCTCACACTTTGGGTTAATGATTTGAACACTTACAAGAATTTGCTCTTGCTCGATTGCTCCTGTCTGCCTCTGCCTCGCTGCTGGTGTTTTGCGTCTCCGTATAGCTTTGTTTTCTCTTACTTTTATTGAATCTCTAACTTTAATTCATTGTTGCTTATATCATTATTATTGCCTACCACATTAATCTGACGTCGCTAGCTTGTAATCTTTGAATCTAAATCGCTGTTACAACGCGTTTGCATCTCGCTAGCTTGTTAACTTGTCATCAGTCTCGCGCGCTCCTTTTTCAACGCGTTCATCAAACAGCTGTGGTAACTCGGATCAGTCTACAAACACGGTGAGTCATGTCATCCTTTCCCAGTGTTATTTCTTGTTCAGTTTGTCACATGTTCAGTATAGCTCTCTCTGTCAGCGACGAGGGAGTTACATGTCATAAATGTAGGGAAATAGTCAGGCTGACAGAGAGAATCTCAGAATTAGAGACACGCATCCAAACTTTAATCGAGGATAGTAAGAATGCA
>RJVU01072345.1:3874710-3892676 GCA_003731715.1 Anabarilius grahami
ATTAAAGATTATTATTAAATTATTTTTCATTTAAAAAAATTTAATTTAATAATTTGTACAGTATTTCTATTGTTAGATACTGCCTTTATGTTTCTCTTATCATAGGAGTGTTGAATTCAGATGGGTCGAACATGTCTCGTTGTGTTTATCACTGCTTAGAGCAGTCGGCTTGACCAAGTTCATCGTCGCTGCACTGGTGGTCTGTCTCTATCAGCTCTCGTGCTTCAGCTGTGGTATGGTCAGTGCTGTGAATCCGTGTTGTGGCATTATTTCTACAAACTCCCATCTGATAGAGCTGGACATGAGTCGTAATGACCTGCAGGACTCAGAACCATATTCTCCTTTGAGCAGAACTTATAGTTTCTGAAATGAGAGAGATTTAATTCTTATCAGTTTACATTAAACGGATGTGTAATTATTCAACAGATTAAACAAGTGTTTGTTGTGAGTTCTGATGTTACAGATATCTTAAGTTTTTCTGTGTGTGTTTGTAGATTACCTTGGTGTGAGGTGACAGATGAAGGCTGTGGTTATCTGGCTTCAGCTCTGCGTTCAAACCCCTCACACCTGAGAGAGCTGGATCTGAGCAGAAATAACCTAGGAGAATCAGGACTCAAGATTATTTCTGATCTACTGAAGGATCCAAACTTCACACTGAACAAACTCAAGTATGTTGAGCAGTAAGATTCATCTCATCCTGTGAATGTCTGAATTTGTCAAACCTGTATGACTTTCTTTATTCTGTGGAGAACAAAAGAGGACTTTTTTTTTCAGTAAGAAAAGACTCAGTGTTTTTCCCTTTACATTGGAAGTCAGTGGTCACCAAAACTTGTATTAGGCAGAAGAAATCCATGCAGGCTTGGAATAGGGATGGGCACGAGTACTCAAGTAATTGAAGGTGACAGCGGCAATCGATCATGAAAATGATGATCACTGTGGGATTACAAATTTAAGAATCTGTTTAAGATCTACTGATCCTACATCCTGATATAACCTCACATGAAATACTAAGGTGAAGTAGATTGTATTTAGCATTTTAAGGTAAGGATGACGACATCAGATGAATGATTCTGCTTAGCAATGTTTCCAGCAATGGTTCTTTCAGTTCCTGTTCTTTTTATTGTATTTCTAATCAGTCAGATTACTGAGATTCTTACCGTTTGTTGTTAATGGCTCTTGGAGCCCCTGTCCCTTTCTTCGAATAGGTATGCTGATTGAATTAGGACTTGCAAAAATCTAGAGTTTGGGGAAGGTTCCTATACCTGAATACTTAATTTGCATGCTTTGTTTAAGGTCGTCTCCCTGGTGCTTTGTCTCTATCCCTAAGCACTGCCCCCTAAAATGTATATAAACTTCAGTGTACACTGCCTTTTAGTTAGACTTGATGACTGCAATGACCGACAGCACGTGTTCTCAATAAAGAATCTGCTGAAGATACATCCAAGTCTCCTGGTCTTCGCTTCTGAGATTTCCAACGTCACCATGACTTAACATTTTTTTTTTTTTTTTTCTGATTGGTTATTCCAGCATTTTGGGCAGTATCTGAGGTCTTATTTGTTAACCTTAGACAGCACGTCTTCCAGACCAGTGAAATACAGTGAAACTGTATTTGAAATGCCACGGTGATGCCTGGAATTACTTTGATCATGAGGTACAGTTAAGTGCAAGATGTTCAGTGCCAGTCTGTCATAGGCCTATACATAACATTTTAATGAGGACATAATTGTAATAGAATGTTGTACATTTTCTGTGCTTTAGTTGCCTGTTTTTCAGTGAGCTGTTAAGGGAAAAGTGCATTCACAATGAGTTACACATCAGACTATCACGGTCAAGTTCACATTCGCATTTGCATTCTTTTGTGCTGATATAAGTTGTAAGATTACTTTTATGTTGTCAATATCTGATTAATCTCATATAGGACGCATTTGGTTGAGTTTATTAACCCGCTATCAGAGCGCTGCAGTTTACCGACCGGTGTTCATTCACATTTCAGTTTTAGCTCAAATGCCCGACACCATTGACAGTGATTTATGAAGATAGAATCGTTCCAATATTCCAAGTAAATTTAAAGAGATTTGCAAAAAATAATCATATGCACAAATAAATAGAATGAGATCCACAAATATATGTCAGGAATTTCATAAAAATGATATCTTCATTGTTTCTGTGTGTGTTTGTAGATTACGTCACTGTAAGGTGACAGATGAAGGCTGTGGTTATCTGGCTTCAGCTCTGCGTTCAAACCCCTCACACCTGAGAGATCTGGATCTGAGCTTCAATAACCTGGGAGAATCAGGACTCAAGATCATCTCTGATCTACTGAAGGATCCAAACTGCACACTGAACACACTAGGGTATGTTGAGCAGTAAGATTCATCTCATCCTGTGAATGTCTGTATTTGTATTTCAGTCTCTCCATCTACAAGTGTACAGTGGAGTGAAATGTGGAAAGGGTCTGTAGTAGAGCTGCGTGGAGGAAAAGTTTACTGATTTACTTTCTTACAATATCAATCTCAATGAGTAGACACTCTTAAAAAGATAGTTCACCCAAACATTTAAAATCTGTCATTATTTACTCACCCTCACGCCCCCAAAACTCTGCTTATGAAGTCAGTGGTCACCAAAACTTCAGAATGTCATTGTGTTTGGCAGAAGAAATCCATGCAGGTTTTGAATAGGGATTGGGCACAAGTACTCGAATACTCAGGGGTGACAGTGAGAATCGATCATGAAAATGATGATCACCCTGACTTTAAATTTGTTTTAGCTTTTTTCTCATTGGTTATTTTGGCATTTTGGGCAGTATCTGAGGTCTGATTTGTTAATGTTAGACAGCACGTCTTCCAGACCAGTGAAATAAAGTGAAACTCGATTTGAAATGCCACGGTGATGCCTGGAATTACTTTGATCATGAGGTACAGTTAAGTGCAAGATGTTCAGCGCCAGTCTGTCATAGACCTATACATAACATTTTAATGAGAACATATTTGTAATAGAATGTTGTACATTTTCTGTGCTTTAGTTGCCTGTTTTTCAGCGAGCTGCTAAGAGAAGAGTGCATTCACAACGAGTTACACATCAGACTATCACGGTCAAGTTCATGTGCACATTTGCGTCCTTTTGTGCTGATATAAGTTTTAAGATTACTTTTATGTTGTCTATATCTGATTAATCTCATATAGGACACATTTGGTTGAGTTTATTAACCCGCTAGCAGAGTGCTGCAGTTTACCGACCGGTGTTCATTCACACTTCAGTTTTAGCTCAAATGCCTGACACCGTTGACAGTGACTTATGGATATAGAATTGTTCCAATATTCCAGATAAATAGATTATGATCCACAAGCAAATTTAAAGAGATTTACAAAAAATAATCATATGCACAAATAAATAGAATGAGATCTACAAATATATGTCAGGAATTTCATAAAAATTAAGTAAATTCACAAATAAATAAAATGAAATTTGCTAATAAAAACATTCACAAATATGTTTTTATGTCACAAGCATGCCGGTCGGCTCAAACAAGTTTATCATCTGGAGGCTTGTCTCTCTCTGCTATCGTGCTGCAGCTGTGTGGTTTAATCACTGTTTGTCACACATTTGGAGTATGGTCAGTGCTGTGAATCCGAGTTGTGGCATCATTTCTACAAACTCCTGTCTGATAGAGCTGGACATGAGTCCCAATGACCTGCAGGACTCAGAAACCATATTCTCCTTTCAGCAGAACCTATAGTTTATGAAATGAGAGAGATTTAACTCTTATCAGTTTATATTAAATGGATGTATAAGTATTCAACAGATTTAACAAGTGTTTGTTGTGAGTTCTGATGTCACAGATATCTTCATTGTTTCTGTGTGTGTTTGTAGATTGCGGGGCTGTGAGGTGACAGATGAAGACTGTGGTTATCTGGTTTCAGCTCTGCGTTCAAACACCTCACACCTGAGAGAGCTGGATCTGAGCAACAATAACCTGGGAGAATCAGGAGTCAAGATAATCTCTGATCTACTGAAGGATCCAAACTGCACATTGAACACACTCAGGTATGTTGAGCAGTAAGATTCATCTCATCCTGTGAATGTCTGTATTTGTATTTCAGTCTCTCCATCTACAAGTGTACAGTGGAGTGAAATGTGGAAAGGGTAGAGCTGCGTGGAGGAAAAGATTACTGATTTACTTTCTTACAGTATCAATCTCAATGAGTAGACCTTCTTAAAAAGATAGTTCACCCAAACATTTAAAATCTGTCATTATTTACTCACCCTCATGTCATAAAAACCTGTATGTCATTCTTTAGTCTGTGGAGCACAAAAGAAGATATTTTCCTTTCAGTAAGAAAAGTCTTAGTGCTCCTTCCTTAACATTGAAAGTCAGTCATAGGTGGAGTTATACATTTGTGTTTGGGGGAGCACCTACCGCCAGACGNGTGGGAGGGGGGGGGGGTATTTGTTGTTTTAAAGGAATTAAATAATTATTAAGCATTAAAAGGATTATGGGAATAAATTAATGTTAACACTGTAAAATAAGTTCTGCAGTTGTGAAGTAGGCAAGTTATCACTATTTGCAAATAATATTTTGTTTTAAAATATGCACACGTTCACTCTACAGATATCTGATATGTCGCAAACGCAAAACGTTTCTTGTCTTTTCACATTCAGTTCTGAGGTACATGAATCAAATATAAATTATACCATATTTTACATTCAAAACAGTGACATTTAAAAAAAAAGTTGAGTTGCATCCCTGGATATTACTCTTGATAGTTCAGCATTCCTCTTGTAATACACTATATTAATGTTTAGCTGCTAATTTCTATGCACTCTTTCAGAGATAAAACTAAAGCGTTGCGCTGGAATTCATACTCGTCTTCTGTAAGACCCGCCTTCTTTGATTTGATAGGCCATCTCACTCATTTTGACATTGATGAGCACTGTTAGACTATTGAGACAGTGCAACTTAAAAACTTTTAAAATGTTTTGTCCTCCAAATAACAAACAGAGCTACGCATAATAAAGTGCAGCAGAGTCGCATCAAGACTATAAAATATTGAGGGACAATTTGGCCATTTCTAAGTTTTGGGGAAATGAGTCGTAATGACCTACAGGACTCAGAACCATATTCTCCTTTCAGCAGAACTTATAGTTTATGAAATGAGAGAGATTTAACTCTTATCAGCTTATATTAAATGGATGTGTAATTATTCAACAGATTTAACAAGTGTTTGTTGTGAGTTCTGATGTCACAGATATCTTCATTGTTTCTGTGTGTGTTTGTAGATTATGTGGCTGTGAGGTGACAGATGAAGGCTGTGGTTATCTGGCTTCAGCTCTGTGTTCAAACGCCTCACACCTGAGAGAGCTGGATCTGAGCTTCAATAACCTGGGAAAATCAGGACTGAAGATCATCTCTGATCTACTGAAAGATCCAATCTGCACACTGAACAAACTCGAGTATGTTGAGCAGTAAGATTCATCTCATCCTGTGAATGTCTGTATTTGTACTTCAGTCTCTCCATCTACAAGTGTACAGTGGAGTGAAATGTGGAAAGGGTCTGTAGTAGAGCTGCGTGGAGGAAAATATTCTGATTTACTTTCTTACAATATCAATCTCAATGAGTAGACCTTCTTAAAAAGATAGTTCACCCAAACATTTAAAATCTGTCAATATTCACTCACCCTCACGTCATCCAAACCTGTATGCCTTTCTTTATTCTGTGGAGCACAAAAGAAGACATTTTCTTTTCAGTAAGAAAAGTCTTAGTGTTCTGTGTGGTTTGATCACTGTTTGTCACACATTTGGAGTATGGTCAGTGCTGTGAATCCGTGTTGTGGCATCATTTCTACAAACTCCCATCTGATAGAGCTGGACACGAGTTGCAATTACCTGCTGGAGTCAGAACCATATTCTCCTTTCAGCAGAACTTATAGTTTCTGAAATAAGAGAGATTCAACTCTTATAAGTTTATATTAAATGGATGTGTAATTATTATCAGATTTAACATGTTTTTGTTGTGAGTTCAGATGTCACAGATATCTTTATTGTTTCTGTGTGTTTTTGTAGATTATCTAGCTGTAAGGTGACAGATGAAGGCTGTGGTTATCTGGCTTCAGCTCTGCATTCAAACCCCTCACACCTGAGAGAGCTGGATCTGAGCTGGAATAACCTGGGAGAATCAGGACTCAAGATCATCTCTGATCTACTGAAGGATCCAAACTGCACACTGAACACACTCAAGTATGTTGAGCAATAAGATTCAGTGGTCACCATATCTTCAAAATATCATCCTTTGTGTTAGGCAGAAGAAAACCATGCAGGTTTGGAATAGGGATTGGGCACAAGTACTCAAATACTCTGAGGTGACAGCGACAATCGGTCGTGACAATGATGATCACCCTGACTTTAAATTCTTTTAAAATCTTTTTTCTGATTGGTTATTCCGGCATTTTTGACAGTATCTGAGGTCTGATTTGCTAACGTTAGACAGCACGTCTTCCAGACCAGTGAAATAAAGTAAAACTGGATTTGAAATGCCACGGTGATGCCTGGAATTACTTTGATCATGAGGTACAGTTAAGTGCAAGATATTCAGTGCTAGGGGTGCAACGGTTCTCGGTAAAAAATCGAGCCGTGCGGTTCTCCACTTACGGTTCGGTACGCACTTGCACCGCGGTTCATCTCGAATGACGACGCATCTATTGGTTAATATGGTTTGTTTAAAATAGCAACGTGGAAAACAGACAGACAGAGTACAGATAATGTATGTTTCAGTCGATGGATGCGCAAAACGTTACAACAACGAAAAAGCGTGGACAAAACAGTCACTCTTTGTAAAGTGTTAACTGCGAGTGCCGTATGCTCTAATGTCCAGTCATTTACGCCGTCATCACCCGGGTGTTGATAGCGCGCGAGCGCAGGTGAGACCTGAACAGCACGCGTTGCTATCTGTGTTTAAACTAAACTCATTTAAGCCTTGCTGATTTAAACCTTCAAGAACAAGATGCGAAAGAGAACTTGCGCGCGCTGTGAGAAGATTTGTGTGCGCTCATCCGAAGCTCACACGCTTATTTCTGTCAATGCGCAAATACTGAGTTCTCTTTCAAGTCTTGCGCTTCAGCGGACAAATTCATAGAAAAATTATGTCAGCATGCCCGTCTTGGAGAGTATCCAAGCAAACATAGTCGGTTATGTCTTAAGTGAACATATATTAGTCGAGAAAGACAGCGCATGTGTAACAGTATATGTACTGGATCATGCATGTCTTAAAGAGAAAAAAAACTATTCCTGCTGCCTGTTTTTAATGTTAAATCAAACAACAAATAAAGAAATCACTCACTGCTCTTGACTGAATAGTTTTTGTAACTTCAATAATAATTAATCTTTATTTATTTTATACAGTAAAGATAATATGCAGTGTTATTTTATATTTGATTACTTTATCCATTTTCTGTAACTGAAAACTACTGCTAGATACCTGAAAAACCTGAAAAGCACTGTTTATTTTATTTGAATATTTGCTTTATTGTACTTATTTGTGATGTTGCTTGTAGTTTGATTGTTTGTTCTTATTTTCTTTATTTTTATTTGACAGTAGTCCTATTTTCCCTAAACATAGCACATACCGAACCGTACCGAAACCGTGACCCTAAAACCGTGATACAAACCAAACCGTGAGCAATTTGAACCGTTGCACCCCTATTCAGCCCCAGTCTGTCATAGGCCTATACATAACATTTTAAGGAGAACAATATTGTAATAGAATGTTGTACATTTTCTTTCTTTTTTTTGTTTTTTTTTTTGTTCTGTGTTTATTTATTTTTCAAGAACAAAGAAAAAGGAAGAAAAGAAATACATAAATAACAGTTGTCTTCAGAGGGGTCATAGTATAACAATCATTCTGTCACATATGAGTAAGCAGTTCGAAGCACCCAGTACAATGAGTTCAACTCATTCGCATCCCTATAATACCACACAGGACGTCCTTCAGCAACTGACACAAACTGTCTCCCAAGTGGGAAAGAAAAGGATCCCAGATTTTGTGGAGCTGAAATGGCTTGTTTTTGAGGAAAGAACTCAGAGCTTCCAATGGCATAATGTCCAATATACTCTTTATCCATTGCGTCCTTGTTGGCGGTGTCTCAGAAATCCACTGCAGTAGTATGCAGCGTCTGGCAGTAAACAATAAGATTTTAAGCAGTTGAATTTTGGAAGAGTTCCAGGTGTTATGTGGAAGAATCCCTAAATTACAGACCAATGGGTCCATGTCCAAGGAAATTCTTAATATATTATTAATTTATTGAACAACATCTGACCAGAATACCTTAATATAAGAACCCTCAAAAATACAATGAAAATATGTTCCATCCTCCATTTTACATTTAACACAGGTCTTTGAAAATGCATTATTCATCTTATGACATTTAACTGGGGAGATCTGAAGCCTGTGTATCACTTTAAATTGCATTTCAAGTGCCTTATTAGTAACCAAATACCCAGACAACCCCAACCACATATCATCCCAGTCACTCTCTTCAATCGGCGAACCCAGGTCCCTTTCCCATAGCTCCTTGGACCCACGTGTGCTTTCCCTTGAAGATTCTAACAGTGCTTTGTAAAATCTTGTTATCATTTTAGTACTACCCTGTTTATCGTGTGAGAATTCCTCCAGAGGAGATATACATATTCCAAGCGAATTTGCTCTTAGTATATTTGAAATAAAGCTTTTTGCCTGGAGGTACCTAAAAAGATGGAAATTTGGCAAGTTACATTTTTCTTTAAATTTGTCAAAAGTCATAATCTCACCATTTATTAGTAGGTCTCCAATAACAGAGATTCCTTTTTTCGCCTAAGTCAAAAAAGGTCCCCGTTCAAGGCCTGGAGGGAAAACAGGATTCATAAACAAAGGAGTGAGAGGAGAATGCTTATTACAGTGGCCTTCCCATCTCCTTGTCCATTTCCACACTCTCAGTGTGGACTGCAGCAAAAAATTCCCTCTGACAGCTGCTTTAACCTTATATTTTGACATGTATAACAAATGGCTTAAAGGGATGGGAGATATAGAATTCCTTTCAATATCAAGCCACAAACTGTCAGGGTCTTCTCTAATCCATTCCCAGATATAGCGGCATAAACAAGCTACTTGGTATAACTTAATATTTGGCACACCAAGACCCCCTTGATCAATGGGTAACTGAAGGCGCAAAAACTTAATTCTCGATCCTTTGTTTCTCCAAAGAAATGAAATAAGAGAGCTATTTAATTCAGATACAGATTACTTTTTAAGAAGTATGGGGATCATTTGAAAAGGATACAACAAACGAGGAAGAATATTCATTTTAATTAAGTGCACTCTGCCTAGCAGGGATAGCGGAAGGCAAGTCCAAAGTGCAAGATCTTCCCTAATGCGCTTTATCAATGGGACAAAGTTTAATTAGTATAGGCCAGTTAGAGAAGGTGAGATATGAATACCAAGATATATGAATCCTTTTGGAGACCATCGAAAAGGTTGAAAGCTAGTGGGTGTCCAGTTACTCTGACAGTTGAGAGCCATTACCTCAGACTTTGTGTAGTTTATTCTGTAACCTGAGAAGCTGCCGAAATTATTAATTATTTGAATAATCCTATCAATAGAAAACTCAGGATTACTTAAATATAGTAGTATATCATCAGCATATAATGATATCTTGTGATTCTTTGAACCCACATTGATCCCTTCTATAGCAGTGTCTTCTCTAATGGCCTGAGCTAGCAGCTCAATCGCCAAAGCAAATAACTGCGGGGACATAGGGCAACCCTGTCTTGTTCCTCGGTTCAAAGGAAAGAATGGAGAGTGAATACCATTGGACAATATAGAGGCTTGCGGTGAAGCATAGAGCAGTGTTACCCATCTTATAATATTGTTACCTAAATTAACTCTCTGAGGTCCGAAAACGTGCCGGCGCGTTTTCAGGTTTTTTTTCACATTGCAGCAAAACAGACTTAAAATACTCCGTCATTTCTTGTCATAGAGACATAAGTAATATATCAATTGAAACTATAGAATGTCTTCTTTTATTTGTGTACACTCAGAGTAAAAACACAATGTTGTGCTTTTTGTAAAATAAAGAAAACTAACATGATGCGTGATCTCTCGTCTCCCTCTGAACGAAGTCCAATCTGATAGTTCTCAGAAAATGAACTGTAACTTAGTGAATACTAATGACAAAAAAAATGACACTTATGTCTAAAGAAACGTTGAAATGTCAGGTTTTAAATTGTGCAAGTCAAATCGAAAACAAACATTCTGTGTTTATGTAATCTGTATGAAAAGAGAGCCATGTCAGAAGTCCGTGATTCAGCTCATTATCCGCTAATGCGGCCACGCCCACGGAGCCAGCGCTATACAGAGGCAAATGCAGTCAATACATGCAGACATAGTTTCAATCGTGTATTTATTATCTTGAAAAGTGTTTATCTGGGTGTAAAAGCCATGGTTAGCCATCTCTAGAAGACATGCAGTTAGTTCCTGTTTACTTTTCTTCTATAGATGAATTTTAGATGAGTTTTTGTTTCTTTAGCGCCCTCCGGCTGCAGTATGAATTGAAAACACCATTCATGGAATAGCCTCTTCTTCTTTAGATGAATTTGTGGACTAAAAATGCACAGAGAGCGCCCTCCGACTGCAAGTATGAATTGAAAACACCAGCGCTCATAGTAATGACATTGAATATTAAATAAATATAACTCCTCTGTATAGAAAATTGGCATAAACATATGAGAATCCAATATTTCTCCAAATGTGCATGCTTTTAAACTAAAAGCCTATATTCAGACTCTATGCATCACAGAAAAACATCATATTTTAAAGTATGATATAAAACCATTACTTTATATTGTAATAATATTTTTCTGTATGTTTCATATACCATGATGAGCTTGAGACAGTACAGAAGGTTTTTTTCACAGCCTACCTGACTGAAATGCCTCATTAATATGCAAGTCATTTCAGCTCATTACTATTCAATTCTTTTGTCTTCTCAGGTGAGAATGAGCCATTATTCATCATTATTCACGATGATTCACGCCTCCACGCATACTGTGTTCCTTGGCAAAAAGTGTCTTACAAAAACTAAATCAATATATTGTTATAAATGAAAGAGTAGTCAGCATAATTTTTACATAATTCTGAAGCAAAAACTCTAGTTTACAACCTCCAATACCCTAAAGTATTGTAAACACAGTGACTTAAGTTTTTTGTTTTTTCAATAACCATGCATAAATGTTATTCCTTCAAAAACACAAACATGTACATACATGTTCCTCACATATTATTGTAGCCTAGTTTGTGCTGAATACAGTGTAATGACACTTGTGTCATTTAT
Organism: Anabarilius grahami; assembly: GCA_003731715.1. Taxonomy (NCBI): domain Eukaryota; kingdom Metazoa; phylum Chordata; class Actinopteri; order Cypriniformes; family Xenocyprididae; genus Anabarilius; species Anabarilius grahami. The sequence goes on from RJVU01072345.1 coordinate 3,886,069, forward strand.
ATGTTTATGAACAACTGAAAAAAGCACAAATGTCAGGGCATGTCAAAACTTCTCCAGGCCCCAAATCAGCCTCAGACTCCAGAGGGTTAATCTCATATAGGACGCGTTTGGTTGAGTTTATTAACCCACTATCAGAACGCTGCAGTTTACCGACCGGTGTTCATTCACACTTGTGTTTTAGCTCAAATGTCCGACACCGTTGACAGTAACGGGGTTATTTGAGACGGTCATACTCCTTTTAGATATTTCTTTTTTTTTAAATATTGATGATATTAATAATGCAGCAGTGTTATTTTGTACTCATAATATATTTTAACAGTAAACCTCTCTATTATTTAAAGTCGATTCTCGTTATGGTTTCGAAAACCTGCAGTGATGACTGTAATGACTTTGATCATGAACAATAAAATTAGGTGCAAGATGTGCAGCGCCAATCTGCCATATAGCATTATACTGAGAAGAACAGGATTGTAATAGAATGTTTTGAATTCTTTGTGCTTTAGTTGCCTGTATATCAGCGTTGTTTTGGGAAGAGTGCATTCACAACTGGAGTTTCCCTTTCAAACTACCACGATCAGGTTCACAAGTGCATTTGCATCCTTTTGTGCAGATGTAAGTTGTAATAGGTTTATATTTGATTATTCTACCACCTCTAATTGTGTTTATCACTGCTTAGAGCGGTTGGCTCGAGAAAGTTTACCACCGCTGCACTAGAGGTCTGTCTCTCTCTGCTCTCGTGCTGCAGCTGTGTGGTTTAATCACTGTTTGTCACACATTTGGAGTATGGTCAGTGCTGTGAATCCGTGTCGTGGCATCATTTCTACAAACTCCCGTCTGATAGAGCTGGACATGAGTCGCAATAACCTGCAGGACTTAGAACCATATTCTTCTTTCAGCAGAACTTATAGTTTCTGAAATGAGAGACATTTAATTCTTATCAGTTTATATTAAATGGATGTGTAATTATTATCAGATTTAATAAGTATTTGTTGTGAGTTCTGATGTTACAGATATCTTCATTGTTTCTGTGTGTTTGTAGATTATGTTACTGTGAGGTGACAGATGAAGGCTGTGGTTATCTGGCTTCAGCTCTGCATTCAAACCCCTCACAACTGAGAGAGCTGGATCTGAGCGGCAATCACCTGGGAGAATCAGGACTCAAGATTATTTCTGATCTACTGAAGGATCCAAACTGCACACTGCACAAACTCAAGTATGTTGAGCAGTAAGATTCAGTGGTCACCAAATCTTCAAAATATCATCATTTGTGTTCGGCAGAAGAAATCCATGCAGGTTTGGAATAGGGATTGGGTACAAGAACTCAAATAGGTGACAGCGACATCATTTTCACATTTAAATGAAAATGATGATCAGCCTGACTTTAAAAAATTTTTAAAATCTTTTTTCTGATTGGTTATTCCGGCATTTTGGGCAGTATCTGAGGTTTGATTTGTTAACGTTAGACAGCACGTCTTCCAGACCAGTGAAATAAAGTGAAACTCGATTTGAAATGCCACGGTGATGCCTGGAATTACTTTGATCATGAGGTACAGTTAAGTGCAAGATGTTCAGCGCCAGTCTGTCATAGACCTATACATAACATTTTAATGAGAACATAATTGTAATAGAATGTTGTAAATTTTCTGTGCTTTAGTTGCCTGTTTTTCAGCGAGCTGTTAAGGGAAGAGTGCATTCACAACGAGTTACACATCAGACTATCACGGTCAAGTTCATTTGCGCATTTGCATCCTTTTGTGCTCATATAAGTTGTAAGATTACTTTTATGTTGTCTATATCTGATTAATCTCATATAGGACGCGTTTGGTTGAGTTTATTAACCCGCTATCAGAGCGCTGCAGTTTACCGACCGGTGTTCATTCACACTTCAGTTTTAGCTCAAATGCCTGACACCGTTGACAGTGACTTATGGAGATAGAATTGTTCCAATATTCCAGATAAATAGATTATGATCCACAAGTAAATTTAAAGAGATTTATAAAAAATAATCATATGCACAAATTAATAGAATAAGATCCACAAATATATGTCAGGTATTTCGCAAAAATTAATTAAATTCACAAATAAATTAAATTAAATTTGCTAATAAAAAACATTCACAAATATGTTTTTATGTCACAAGCATGCCGGTCGGCTCAAACAAGTTCATCATCTGGAGGTCTGTCTCTCTCTGCTCTCGTGCTGCAGCTGTGTGGTTTAATCACTGTTTGTCACACATTTGGAGTATGGTCAGTGCTGTGAATCCGTGTCGTGGCATCATTTCTACAAACTCCCGTCTGATCGAGCTGGACATGAGTCCCAATGACCTGCAGGACTCAGAAACCATATTCTCCTTTCAGCAGAACCTATAGTTTCTGAAATGAGAGAGATTTAATTCTTATCAGTTTATATTAAATGGATGTGTAATTATTCAACAGATTTAACAAGTGTTTGTTGTGAGTTCTGATGTCACAGATATCTTCATTGTTTCTGTGTGTGTTTGTAGATTACATGACTGTGAGGTGACAGATGAAGGCTGTGGTTATCTGGCTTCAGCTCTGCGTTCAAACCCCTCACACCTGAGAGAGCTGGATCTGAGCGGCAATCACCTGGGAAAATCAGGACTCAAGATCATCTTTGATCTACTGAAGGATCCAAACTGCACACTGAACACACTCAGGTATGTTCAGCAGTAAGATTCAGTGGTCACCAAAACTTCAGAATGTCATCTTTTGTGTTCGGCAGAAGAAATCCATGCAGGTTTTGAATAGGGATTGGGCACAAGTACTCGAATACTCAGAGGTGACAGCAACAATCGATCATGAAAATGATGATCACCCTGACTTTAATTTTTTTAGCTTGTTTCTGATTGCTTATTCTGGCATTTTGGGCAGTATCTGAGGTCTGATTTGTTAAAGTTAGACAGCACGTCTTCCAGACCAGTGAAATTAAGTGAAACTGGATTTGAAATGCCACAGTGATGCCTGGAATTACTTTGATCATGAGGTACAGTTAATAACATTTTAATGAGAACACAATTGTAATAGAATGTTGTACATTTTCTGTGCTTTAGTTGCCTGTTGTTCAACGAGCTGTTAAGGGAAGAGTGCATTCACCATGGGAGTTTCCCTTTCAAACTAGCACGATCAAGTTCACGTGTGCATTTGCATTATTCTGTGCAGATGTAATATAATAGGTATAAATCTGATTATTCTAATATAGGATGCTTTTGTCTGAGTTTACTAACCCGCTAGCAAAGCACCGCAGGGTGGTTTTTATTTACAGCTCAGATGCAATGCCTGATATTGTTGACTATGACTGGGTTAGCCTATTTGAGAAGGTCATATTGCTTTTAGATGTTTCTTTTTCAAAAAAATTTTATATTATTAATGCAGAAATTGAATTTTTTCAACAGTGGGCATATACATTATAACCAGAACACTATAGGATTCTTTTTTCACTCCTTGCCCGTGTTTCAACACACTGTTATGGGAAGAGTGCATCCATAATAGGAGTTGCACTCTCTGGATATAGTATGTAACTTAGCTGAAGTTCTCTTACAATTACATCCTTTTGTGCAGACAGAAGTTGTAATGTTATGCCACTGTTATGTGTCTAGGATATTTGATTAATCTCATTGGATGTCATAAAATGGGCTTCACCTCATGCAGCTATTTCATTCCTCAGATGTTTCAGTAACAACAGTGCATCATAATCTAGTAGTGTTATTTTTTTCTAGTCATGTTCTATGTTCATACGGAGCCCTGGACATGACATGCAGGAAAAAATAGTAGGCTAAATCATGCGCATGATTTATAAATCGAGGGAACGAAATAGTAAATAGTGTGCACGATTAAATTTTTTTTTCTTGCATGTCATGTGCGGGGCTCCGTATGTTCATGTTCTCTTGTCATATTTTTTTTTTTGTCACCATTACATTTCGTGGGTGGGATTTATTTGGCTCAGAATCACTGGATTTCTTCTTTGATAAGAATATAACCATGTTGTGTTTGGACTGACAGGTTTGTCATATTTCCTCTTTGAGTGACTGCACATGATCTACTGTACAGGTTTTATGGCATTTATGATTGAGTTTCTTCATAGTGTTTAAAACCAAAATACTCCCATACAATTCAGGCTCTTCCATGTTTTGACACTGGATCTTCTTCTGCAGCTTCATTGTCTTCACCATCAAGGGATCATTTTGACAAGCTAAAACACGTTTGAGGTCTTTCACACACGGTTTTTTCATCTGTCTTCACTATTTCTTATAAACAAGCATTAGACTGGCGTCTTTGACCATTGTGATCCTCGCTGTTTTCACTCTTGCTCATGTGATATTGCTTAGTTAGCTTTATCTACAAAACACAGAAATCTGGTATGTCTTTAGATATAGTATAATTAAACACTTATAATTTATTATAGTTAATATCCTCAGTAAGTAAATGTTTTATAGTGTAAATCATGGAATATGTCGCAGGTATGTTCACACACACACATATCTATGGTTAATGTTGTTTTGTTCTCTCTTCTTGTCTTCAGATATGGATATATCTGACACTGGATCCAAACACAGCAGACACTCGTCTCATTCTGTCTGAGGAGAACAGAAATATGACACTCGTGTTTGAGGATCAGCCGTATCCTGATCATCCAGAGAGATTTGATGAGTGTCGTCAGGTTCTGTGTAGAGAGAGTCTGACTGGACGCTGTTACTGGAGGATTAATGAATATCAGTGACATATAAAGGAATCAGCAGGAAAGGAAGGAGACACTGTAAATTTGGATTCAACAAAATATCCTGGAGTCTGAACTGTTCTGATTACAGATTCACTGTCCGTCACAATAATCAGAGAACATCATATCTGCCCTTTCATCTCCTCTAACAGAGCAGGAGTGTTTCTGGACTGAACAGCCGGTGCTTTGTTCTTCTTGTTTGTTCTTTTGTTCTACTTTGTACAGAATATCATCTGCTTTTGTGTTTCTCCAGAAAGTCAAGAGCACATTTATTCAAGCACTATGAGGATAATTTCTGCTCATCTTTGTGTAGATAGATAGATCACAAACCACACATTTTTATTTGTCATACAGAGGTTCATAGTTGATGAGGAATTACATTGTTTTGATTCAGGTATATACACTGGCCCCTAAAAGTATTTAGACACTTAAGCTACAATGAATTTGCGTTTATTTTTCAATAAAAAATGAAAATATGAAGCAATGTATTGTTTATGTACTCTTTTAGGGAAAAGGCTACAAATTCTGTCACTGGCGTAGAACCCTTTCATAAGATTCACCTTTATACCTTATTTACCTCTTAAATGTGCATATTGATACTTTTGACAGCTTTTATACCTTTTTCAGTTTTCTATTAGGATAGGTTAGGCTATTCTATTGATTAGGACATTGATATAGAAACTGCTTTTTGTCAATAAAGTTTTATGATGTTTCTCCAATTAAACCCAAATAAAATTTCATAACAGAACAAAAGTATCAAAGTGACTGATCATAAAGAGCTTGTGATATGGGGAACAGTAAACCAGAGGTTTAGTAAAGCATATATTGAGTGTGTGAATAGATTTAAATGATTATATTTAAGCAAACAGGAGGCTGTTTCAGTGTTTAACCGCTAGGTGGCGTAATAGAATTGAGTTTTGTCCTGGTTTAAGTCTTTCACCATGAGAAATCTGCTGTACATTAATGTGCAATCACTGCTTCACATACAGTGGTGTCTGAAATAAATATTATTATGGTATGATAAGGTATGTGTGTTTGTTTGTTTGTACTTTTTACCAACGTTGCTATGCAGTTTTATATAATTCTGGGTGTTTGCCAGAGATTTTCTAATGTATTTAGTTTTTTGTGTGTGTGTTTTTGTTTGTTTTTACTTTTAACAATGCTGCTATGCAGTTTTTTGTTTATTCTGGGAGGTTGCAACCCAGGCTTCAGAACTATTAAAGAACCGCCTGTTTCATTGAGAAAACCATCCAGAAAACAGGATACACCCTGAATCCTGACCTGTGTCACATATAATTGCATTAATGATTCCAGCCGTACACAAGACTGGACAGTTTCTTCAACACGAAGACTTCCGCAGTGGCCCGTTGACTCGAGACACCTGGCTTTAGCGCATTAGAGGATGTTTTATACACATCTGTCATAGTTTTAATGTACACACCACCAGAGGGGCTTTTGGCTCGTTTATATCTTTAAACAAATAATTACATGGATGCATCTGTGCAGAAAAGTAAGTGGATCATGTTAGTAGTGTGAAAGAAGCCACGCTGATGAGAAGATGGACTGAGACGGGGCTCCAGGTGCATTTGTGATGTCATTTCCTTTCTGAAAAAGTAACGCTGAACACCTGGGATGGATTTCATTAAAGTTGTTGATGCTTTAAGACAGTACAATTATTTTTAAACTTTTCAGGCACTGTCAATGCAATACTCACATTCTGTAGTTTCCCCAACAGCATATAGAGGGCAGCAGTGAACTTAGATTTTAGAAGATTAGATCTGTACATTTTCTGAACGTGAGTGCAAAATTCACCATCATGATTCTAGGGTGTTGCAGTTGGTTGCCAGTGTTTTTTTTTTTTTTTTTTTTTTTTT
>RJVU01072370.1:3715-15372 GCA_003731715.1 Anabarilius grahami
CTGATTAAATTATAAATTTTCTAAAATACCAATCACAAAGTTATCTTGTTTAACAAAACTGATTTAAAATAATTCCAGTCTTCACATAACGTTACACCCTCTACATGCTGCTCCATCAACTCCTGACAGTCCCATGGTTTCCTCTAGCCACTTCTTCATATCGTCTACCGGTTACGGCCGTTAACAATGACGATACGAGACCATCTGATCGTCGTATAAAGTTTTCTCCGTGCTCCCAATTTAAAACATTTACTGCATTAACGTTATTTGTCATTTCTCTAAACTTATAGCTCGCTATAAACAATCTTTTAACTACCGATCTAGCTACCGGATGTGCCGCGTCAGTTTAGCGGAAGTCGGATGACAAAATGCGGAAGAGCGGAGAATTAAAAATGGGCGTGGCGAAATAAGGTGAATACTTTCCATTCCTTTCTGATCTCCGCGTTTGAGATCGGGAGGGCATGGAAAACCCCCTGGCTGTTCAGATTTGTATCCGAACCCAGACAGATGGGAGGGGGAGGAAGCGAGAGTGAGATGGTGATCGACTGTAAACACTGTTGCGTTTGTAATCGATCCCCCAGCTATATAGGGCGATTTATATCTACCCTCTCCTCTTCTTCTCCCACCTCTTGTATATTATACATATATACTCGTGGTTTTGACATTTTCTAATAATAAGTACATTAATTGCAGTAGTGAAATGAGATCAGAAGAGACGATAATCACAAAACCTTTTGAAATAAAGAACAGCACAAAGTAGAGTTGTCGTCATAACACAGAATCATCTCATATTTAAGATATCAAAGCAGCAATCCATATTAAATCACTATAATCACCAGTATAGGCTACATGTAGATTAGAGAGGACGAATTAAAGTGTGAAATAAATGTAAATGAGGTGTGTGTGCGCACTCTCACATGAGCCTCACAGGAGGCGGTTTTAACAATAAAAATACTTATTTTATTGGATACGAGCAATTTGTTGTTTGTGTTGTGGGTATTTAACACTCTGAGGTCTCGCCAGCGATACCACCGCGTTTTTTTTCTTAACAGTGTGAAAGACACTCAAAATACTCCATCAATGTTGCACATACAATTAAGAGTTATGCACCATTTTAATCTGGGGGATATCTTCTTTTATTTGTGTACACTCAGAGTAAAAACAAAATGTTGTGCTTTTTGTAAAATAAACAAACACGATGCGTGATATCTAGTCTAAACTAAGGTGAACTAAGGTGCACAGAGCGCCCTCCGGCTGCAAGTATTGAATTGAAAACACAGTATCCAGCGCTCACAGTGATGACAATAAATATTGAATAAATATTACTTCTCTGTATAGAAAATTGATATAAACATGAGAATCCATCAATATTTCTCCAAATGTGCATGCTTTTAAGCATATTAAGAAATTACGGACAATATAAGATTTTAAGAGTCAAAATGTGAAGCTTGAGTCTTAGATCTTTTTAATGATGTATAGTTTGTCAACTGCACATTAACATTTAGGCTATTTAATATAACAAATATAGTAGCCTATATGAAATGCCATAGAGGTAGGAATGTTCAGACGCTTTGCATCACAGAAATACATTATATTTTAAAGTATATTAAAATAGAAAACCATTATTTGGTTAAAGACTTGAGACTTCATTTAAAAACATTATAATGGCAATGTGTTCAATCTTTTGAGTGGTACTGTAATTTAACATAGGCCTATACTAAATTCTTCACATCATGTGCAATAATACATGCATGCATGAGATCACAAAAATCATGTTTTTTTTTGTCCAGAGTGGACATTAATCCTGTTATCAGCATGATCACAGAGGGTTTTTTCACAGCCTACCTGTCTGAAAGAGCTCATTATTTATGCAGCTCATTACAGCTCTTTATGCGATTCTTTTGTCTTCTCGGGTGTAAATCAGCCATTATTCATGATGATTCACGCCTCCACGCATACTGTGTTTCTCGACAAAAAGTGTCTTCGAAAATTTAAATATCTATATTGTTTTATATCAGTGTTTCTCAAACTTTTTCAGCCCAAGGACCACTTTATCTTCCAATTTTTTTCTGAGGACCACCTACCAGAATCCCACTCTAACACGCCCCCAAAAACCAACAAAATAGGAAGGATAAGCTAAATTTAAGTTTAATATGCAACTGTTTCAAGTCAAAAACGAATTATTCAAACACAAATGCAATGATATGATCAGAAATTATTATATTAATTTTTATTTAATTTGAAAAAGTAAATGTGAAATGAGTTGCAGCTTAATATGAACAACAAACTGCACATATGGGGAAAAAAACTGCAATTGACCCTTCGCAAAGACCCGCCCCCCTTAGTTACTGTTGCTTTGTCCGACAAGCCGTGGCGCTGTCTCACCACACGCAGAGAAAAATACATTGTGGAGCAAAGAGGACACTGACAACATGTCGACAGGCAAGACAGAGCAGGTTACTAATGATATTAAACAAAGTCCCAGCTTTCAAACTGTGTAATTTTTAAAGAAATTCAAACAATAAAAACCGTTTTCTGGCTCTTTAATGTGTCGTGACAGATTGCTGTAGCGCGTCAGCTCAAGAGGCTCGTAAACCGATCATCTCTTCCTACTAGTCCATTTATAACATCAAATAAACATGAATGAACATGAGAATGAATGTTGTTTCAAACGCGGAAAGACGTCAATATACACAATTTTCCAAGTTTAACTCCACCGAGGTTACTCTTCTAACTACTGGCTGCTTTGTCGGACAAAATGGCGGATGCGGCGTTCTGATTGGTTAGATCGCTTGTCAATCAAACTCCCGACGAAGGGTCAATTAAACATACTGTAACAGCCTAGGTCCCACTTAATGCCATTCCAAAGAGCCATTAGTTTAAAACTGAGGTGGTGACGATTTTATAAACACTTGCCTAGTTTAGGTCATCTTTTCGCGGACCACTAGGGGGCGATGGCGGACCACTAGTGGTCCGCGGACCACACTTTAAGAATTACTGTTTTATATGAATGAGTAGCCAGAATAATTTTTACTTCATTCTGAAGCAAAAACTCTAGTCTACAACCTCCAATACCCAGAAGTCTTGTAAACACAGATTTTATATATTTTTTTTGGCCTTATTTCAGAGACTTAAGTTTTTAGTTTTTTCAATAACCATGCATAAACGTTATTCCTTCAAAAACACAAACATGTACATACATGTTCCTCACATATTATGGTAGCCTAGTTTGTGCTGAATACAGTGTAATGACACTTGTGTCATTAATATGTTTATGAACAACTGAAAAAAGCACAAATGTCAGGGCATGTAAAAACTTCTCCAGGGCCCCAAAAATCCTCAGACATCTGAGGGTTAAGAAAAAAGCTTGCTTCGCTTCGTATATTCAGTTTAACAGCTCTGCAACTGAACTGCTCATATTTTCTGATGCTTAAATTGTGTTTTAAATTATGAACTGGTAAAACGCCATTGCAAAACATTTGGACTGCTCTCAAATTTATAATGGACTGAATATCTCTCTCAGAACTTGACGTGTGATTCCACACGGACTGACATATGCACATGAATCACGGTCACACGCACACGCTCAGAGCAATATTGTTTTAGCTATGTTTTATAGTATTAAAATATTTCGAAGGACAAAAACATGAACTTTATTGGCTTTACTTCACGTCAGCTCTCACTTTATTTTAGCGCGAGCCCCTATGCGCTCGCACACTTGGCACAGCGCTTGCGACGGTTCTGTCATTCATTAATATGATTAGCCTTTTGCTCAACTATGTGATGAAACAGCTAATAATGTGTTGCTAGTGTTACACACACCGTTCCTGTTCTTCATCTCAGAGTCAGACAGCTGCCTTCTAACAATCAGTATCCTTACAAATGCTCACCCTTATGAAACTCAACCATGTTTTTTGTAGTAACCATGATTTTTATAGTAAAACTATGGTTTTACTACAGTAACCATAGTTTAACTATAGTTTTTGTAGTAAAACCATAGTAACATCAAAAGAACCATTGTTTTACTATGGTTTTTGAAGTAAAACCAGAGTAACTACATAATGAAAGTACTCGGTTACTAATGTAACCTCAGTAAAGTAATCAAACCAAGCCAATGGTGAGCGAGCCCGCCAAATTGGGCGGGGGATCGGGCTATATAAGCAGATTTTATTCTGACTGAAGCAACGGCATGAGGCGCCCCGCGAGTAGCGCGGCAAAGTATGCAGTACTCGTTCCGTATCTAAAGGAACCAAGGTTACATTCGTAACCGAGTACTTTACCTTTCGATACTACACTCATACTGCATTGTTTTTTTTTCTAAGGTAAGAAGCTATGAGGACAATGTAACCATGCTGTGCTACCAAGGGGGGATGACACAGCATTCGAGTGGCACACTGAGAAGGGCTTGCAACAGGTGCTCATAGTATAGTGAATGCCGAAAAATCAGTGACTTGAGACACCGTAGTCATCAGAATTAGCCAACTGTGCCGAACTGTAGGCTACTGCTAGAATGCGAGTAGTGACGTCATCAATCAGAAACAGTCACTTGTCTGTTGTCTGGCTGCCAGTTTCTGGAACACGAGGAACATGAACACAAATTAATCATACAATTAAAAGACAAATCTTGTGTTACTAAGGCAATGACTGAAGAGCACCGTTATCAGCCCCACAGTGGAAAACGAAACCATATTCGTACGGGCCGGCTCAGAATGGAATGGGAAAGCAAAGATAATGGTTTGGCCCGACACTGAAAAAGCTGCTAACAAGAAGTANCAGCGTTGAGCATTGTAGCCAATCACAGACATGTCTGTTGAACGCATTGGCCAATCAGAGACGTGCAAATGAGTCGCTGTGCTGAAGATGTGTTTTGCGCGAGCTCACCGATTTCTACACTTTCACAAACCTGTCATTATTATTGGCAATAAACTTAAGATGCAAATAAGAGATTCACTGCAAAACATTTGATATTCTTGATGCTGCTCTGATGCACTCCATTAGGACTATGCACCGCTCTGTTTGTTGTTAGGAAGACTAAAATTCAGCGGTCTAGCTCATCATTGTCAAAATGATTAAAGAAGTGAACGAATGCCTGGTAAAATGTAAGTAGATAAACATTTAACATTTTTTATTTATTTATTACATTTTGCCTTTTTGAATTGAAAATATGCTATAATGTCCTTTATTAATTGAGAGACAATGCATGCATAATTAAAAATAAAATATTAGCTGCAAATAGTTAAAATTATTTCATTAATACAATAAGCCTTTCTTTCTTTTTCTTTATTCCCTTAAATCGCTTTTATAATTAATTAATTCCTTTAAATAAAAATAAACAATTTTAGTTTGGGCTAAAGCCCCGAATAATATCCACTGACCTTAGAACCGCCCCTGCTCTGTAGGCAGCCTAGGCTCGGAGATCTGTACACAAAAACAATTGCTACCAACAAGTGTTAACCAACCACTCAAAGGCAAAATAAAGTGTTCCAACCAATAAGATCCACCGTGCGTTTAGGAGAGTTTCAATTGCACGGGAGGGAGGGGGAGGGAGTAGCAAGCTAGCTTTTGTTTGAACATCAACAGAAGTGACGTTACCCTGTCATCGCTGATACAACCTTTAACATCAGGCACAAGTAGCATTGTCCACTAATAAGAATCAGTGTAGAAGGGCCAAGTCTAGAGGATTTTGATGCTAAGCAAGATAGTAAAAAAAAACTACAAAAGCCTCAAAAAACTATTTTTTTTAAACCATATATCGTGTTTTCATGTCTGCCCGACCATACAGTACATCCCATTCTTGTTTTTGCTTCTGTTTCACAGATATGCAGAGTATGAAAGGGCAAGAAACGCCTGCACTGATGCTACACAGCCTGCAATTTCCCAGTTCCTCCAGTCTCGTCCTCAGGAAGCCTATTCAGCTTATCATCCAAGACAGAAGGCCATAACAAATGCCATTCTAATAGACCTGGTGATAGGATGTAACATGCCTCTTTCAATCACTGAGAATGGACATTTACGACACTTCATGTCTGTGGCTGACTCCAAGTACCAGCCTGCCTGTCGTAGGACAATAACTTTAAAGATAGAATCCCTTGTTGCAGAGACTAAAGAGAAAATAAAAGTGCTTCTTGCTAGTGCAGACCATGTATCGGTTACAGTGGATATTTGGTCAGACAGGAGAATGCGCGGCTTTTTGGGAGTCACTGGCCATGTTTTGGCAACATCTGAGGGAGTTCAGCTGAAATCATACTTGCTTGCCTGCAACAGATTTAAAGGAACTCACACAGGAGAACGGATATCAGAAGCCTTTGATTCCATATGTGATGAATATGTCATCAGACAAAAACGTGACTTTATTATTTGTGACAATGCTGCTAATATGAAGCGAGCAATTACAGTGTGTTTTCCAAAAGAGCAAGATGGTGAAGTAACTGATGACGACAATCTGGATGATGCAGAGTTGTGGGAAGACCTCTCCAGAGCTGAATGGGAGACTGTGGACCGCATGATCAACAGAGGAAGTCCTAAACGCCAGCAATGCTTTGCCCATACGCTGCAGTTAACTGTTGGTGATGGTCTGAAGGATGCACGGATCATGAACAGTACCTTTGCAAAATGCTCCAAACTGAGTTCTCTCCTGCATACATCCAGCACCTTTAAAGATGCATTTGAAGATAAGTTTGGGCAGCGAGGGATAGCCGCTGCTGTGAATACACGGTGGAATTCAACTCTTCGCCAAGTCAAGGCAGTGCTCTCATTCAGTCATCAGGAACTGTGCAGTGTTGTTCAGGGCACAGGCCATAGTGAGCTGGTCTTCTCAATTAGGGAGTGGAATCTGATGGAGGAGCTTTGTGATGTGCTACAGCCATTTGCCGAGGCCACCGATCTTACTCAGGGAGAGAAGATTGTGACGGTCAGCTCTGTCCTCCCCTGTGTATTGTCACTAAACCACCATTTGGAAAAACTCAAACAGCAAGTCCGCTTCCTGGGAAGCATGATCCATAGCCTGCAATGCTCTCTCAAGAAAAGATTCCGGGGGATCTTTGTTAATCTGAAAATGTTATCAGCAGCATCGGGAGAAGAGCTGCCATTTGCTGACCCACTCTACATCGGATCGGCTGTCCTGGACCCAGCTTTCTCCATGATGTGGCTTCAGCATGATGTGCTTGTCACCGATGACATAAAGAATGACATTGTTGACATGGTGAAAGGTCAGTGATTTTTTTTTTTACATGATATACAGTTAGGCATGTCACCATTATCAAATTATGGAAATTAAATTCACAACAGTTGTATAAATAATATAATAGATTTCTACATTTTTGTTTTTATTAGATCTAATTCTACGTGAGGTGCGACCTGACACAACATCCCAGAGTCCTGGATTCCAAGAGGTTGAAAATGAAAACCAGGAGGAAGAGAGCACTGGCTTATTCTCAGAGTACAGAAAACGCCGCAAGCAGGACACAACCACCAACCCAGAGACACACCTAATTAACTATTTTGGTCTTTGTTGTGGGCAGGCTCGTCTGTCCTTCTGGGATGCAAACAGGGGTATCCTCCCTGCAATTTTTCCTGTTGCAATGAGAGCTTTTTCAGTGCCTGCTTCAAGTGCCCCAGTTGAAAGGGTCTTGAATCATGGTGGGATCATCATGAGGCCACATCGTGCTCGGCTTGCAGACAAGACCCTCCCGAATCTTATATTTTGCAAGTGCAATACCTTGTAAAAGAGGTAATGCCTTATGGATATACTATGAGTGTGTGTGTGTGTGTGTGTGTGTGTGTGAGTCAGAGAGAGTGTGTGAGAGAGAGCGAGAGTGAATGCTAGAACGGGGAAGGAAGTGGACTACATTAACTCTGATGGAGACAAATATATAAATGATTCACTTAATCATCAACAAAAACGATGTACTAAAACATGTCAGAATTACGACAACACAATAAACAGACATGGAAAACAAGTCCTGCAGCTCTGCAAAAGCCTGGGTCTTTATATAGTTAATGGCAGAACAAAGGGTGATTCTCTGGGTCGATTTACCTACTGCTCACATTTAGGCAGCAGCATGGTAGATTACGGCATCACAGATATAGACCAAAATAAAATCAATTATTTCACAGTGATGCCACAGCTACCGTTATCAGACCACAGTCACACAGTCCTCAGTCTGAACAGGTCAGTGAATCTTCTGCCATCTTCAGATCAGAAGGTTAAACTGTATCCACTCCCCCCCAAGTTTATATGGAGTAAAGACAGTCCTGCCCAGTATGAAGCAGCGCTCCAAAGCACTCATGTTCAGAACATGATAGACTCATTTCTATTGTCTTCATTTAGCGAAGAGAAAAACTGTTCAGTTGCTAAATTGGTGTTAACAATAATCTTCTCTACAGTGGCCAGAAAAGCCCTGAGAAAAAGAAAGAATTATAGAAGCAAAAAAGAAATGGCTAATGCTGGTTGGTTTGATAAAGAGTGCCAAAAAGTAAGAAAAGAATTGCGGTCATTATCAAACAAAAAACTCAGAGACCCAGCAAACCAACAAATACGAGCCACATATCAAGAAACCCTTAAAATGTACAAGTCATTATTAATACAGAAAAAAGCTGATCACACGAAAATAAAACTAAACAAGATTGAGGAGGCAGTAGATCAAAATAGTTTTTGGGAATTATGGAACAATTTAGACAAATCCAAAAAAGCCAAACACCTTCCCATCTATGAACCTAAAATCTGGACCGAACATTTTGGAAATCTTTATTCACCAAATCAACCAACCCTTAGCCAAAAACACCTGACCTCTCAACTACATAACCTGGAACCCACTATAAAAGACCAGCTAAATCATTTAGACCAGCCCATAGCATTAAATGAACTGACACACAAGATGAAATCCCTAAAAAACAAAAAATCCTGTGGCGTGGATGGAATATCTAATGAGATGCTGAAACACAGCAGCCCCAAACTGAAAGATGCTATTCTAAAATTGTTCAACCTGTTATTAAAATCAGGAAAATTTCCTAAAATATGGAAAGAAAATTTGATAACTCCAATTTTAAACAAGGTGAGAAGTACGACCCAAATAATTACAGAGGCATCACAGTGAGCAGGTAACCTCGGAAAACTATTCTGTTCCATTATTAATGACAGATTAGTTCAGTTCATTCAAGAACACAAAATTTTAAAGAATTGTCAAATTGGATTTATGCCCAATCAGAGAACATCAAATCACATTTACACACTTCACACACTAATACAAAAATATGTTCATAAAAAAAAACAAGGAAAAATATTCGGCTGCTTCAATGATTTTAAAAAAGCCTTTGATTCTTTATGGCATGATGGACTTTTTCTAAAACTTATTCAAAGTGGAATAGGAGGAAGGACATATGATATCATAAAGGACATTTACAACGGGAACAAGTGCTGTGTCAAGATCAACGACAAACGGACTGATTATTTCAGTCAGAATAAAGGAGTCCGTCAAGGCTGCAGCCTCAGCCCGACTCTCTTTAATATATATATCAATGAGTTGGCATCAGCACTTGAGAAGTCCTCCTGTCCTGGTCTGACCCTCGAGGGCAGAGAAATCAACGCCGTACGCCGACAACCTTCTGCTGCTGTCACCCTATGTAGAGGGACTGCATGAAAGCCTCTCAATTCTAGAGCAGTACAGTAGCGACTGGGCCTTACCAATTAACATGGAAAAATCAAAAATCATGATCTTCCAAAAAAAACCTCGCCTTACTGACAAAAAATACAATTTTACAATCGGGTGAACACTTCTCAATCATGTCACATATTATAATTATTTGGGTCTCACAATCTCAGCTTCTGGACAATTTGAAATGGCAATGAAAGATCTGACCGATAAGGCACGCAGGGCTTATTACAATATAAGAAAATCATTGTTCAAATTCAACCCACCTATAAAACTTTGGATGAAAATTTTTGATGGCATCATCAAGCCCATTCTTTTGTACGGATGTGAAATCTGGGGCCCCAAATTTAAATTAAACTATGAATCGTGGGACAAAAACCCTGTTGAAATATTCCACCTCGAGTTCTGCAAAAATATTCTGGGTCTTCACAGAAATGCCCCTTGTCTGGGTTGCAGGTCAGAACTGAGCAGATTCCCTCTCTTATCTGAAATCCAGAAGAGAGCAGCGAAGTTCTGGTTTCATCTGTCAGACTCACAGGCAGATGCCTACCATCACTGCGCTCTTTCATACAGGGCAGGACACCCAGAGAATGACCCCTTGCACTATTTAGTGGAAACACACCAACTAAATTCAAACCCTCAAAAATTAAAGAAATAGGTCAAAGAACCCAGGAAAAATACACCCATGATTGGCAGAACAAAGCAGCACAAATAAACAAATTAAAAAACTTTCACAAAATAAAGACAGATTATCAATTGGCACCTTACTTAATAAAAATGAAAGATTATCGTCAGAGAAAGCTAATAAATGGCATCTTTAAGAAGAGAATAATTAACAGAGTTAATGGTCTTCAATTACCTGCTGGACAAAAAAAACACTCAAAACTAACGCTGCAAATTAATAAACTTCATATTTAGATATTTACGATCTACATTTGGTATTTAAAGAATTATAGATTATATTTAAATGATTACACTGGTGAAAACATGTTTAGTTAGTTTGTTAGTGTTTGTTGTTCTCGTTCATGTTCACTGTTTGAGCAGCACGAGTCGTGATTCACTGAATCATTTCTCAGTGTTTGATTCAATTGACTCGGAGTTGAAAAGTTCAGTTTCTCCATCATGACTCTCCAGAGACTGAACTCGTGTTCATGATAAACTAATTTATGATATATAGAGAGAAATGAGACTTATGTTTACTGTTTCTCATCAGTGGATATGAGAGTTCATTCATTCATTAGAGTCAGATCAATAAATCAACATTAAATAGTAAATAAACTAATATTTCACAAAGCTTGTAAAAAAAATAAAATAATAATTGAACTGTCTTCATCGATTTAAACAGCATAAATTCTCAAAACAAACCTTTATTCAGCAGAATCACAGCAGATGCAGGAGCGCGGCGCAGTCTTATGATGTCATGTCGTCCCTCCAAAATAAAAGTCCTGTTCAGACGCTGCATTGTCACAAATCACAAAAAAATCACAAAAGTGCATAGAAATGTAACAATTTTTATCAGATAATCTTTCTAGTAATACTCAAACAGTGACAAACATGATACAAACACAAATGTTAAAAATGTTGTTTGAGTGCATAAAGCAGAGTTCATTCATGTGTCCGAATTAAAACACATTTCACCGCAGTGTGTTTCACCAATATAAAACTGTGGACAAGTTCATTTGATCCTAAACATGGGTATAAAATGTGAAAAAAGTTATCTTTCAAGAATCAGTTTAAGTAAAAGATGCATCAAAATTAAATGCAATTCATTCAATACTAAAAGTATTGCTAAAAGGTTCAGTCTAATTAAAAATGTAATCTTTCACATATTTGTTATTAAATCAATAGCTTAAAAAAAAGTCTTTGTTGTTAAAGGATTAGTTCACTTTTAAATAAAATTTTCCTGATAATTTACTCACCCCCATGTCATCCAAGATGTTCATGTCTTTCTTTCTTCAGTGGAAAAGAAATGAAGGTTTTTGATGAAAACATTCCAGGATTTTTCTC
>RJVU01072388.1:0-44805 GCA_003731715.1 Anabarilius grahami
TATGACGTCATAGGCTGTCGCCGGCCAATAGGAATTGGAGTTATTGGATATTGCTTTCAGACACCTGGGTCACGTGGCGTTCCCCCAAAGCGTTCAAACGCAGAGTCTCGTTCCCTGTTCTCAGGGAACTATGGTTACATACGTAACCTGAGACGTTTCCCTGACACACCAAACCGACACTCGACACCCAATGGCTAAGTAACACGTCCATTCTGCGCCTGCGTAAGAAGAAATTCCTTCCCGTACCAGCAGGTGGCAGTAGCTGAACAGCCAATCAGAATGATCAGATGGCCCGACGAGCTTCAACGCCGATTCAACATGTCGAATCGGCCGAAAAAAAGCTGACGAGGACCAACTTCAGCCGATGGTGTGGAACACACTGAGATAACTTAGTCGACAGGTGAACAAAAACTGTCCGACGGGCTGACGGCCGACCGTCGGCTTGGTGTGTTCCGGGCTTACATAGCTCGATTATGTGTTCGTGCGCCATCTGAAATGTGCCTCTGTGAGCGTGCATGCTTTAAGTTTGCACAGAAAACAACGTGCGATTGCGAAATTCGACTCTTCTTGCATTTGAATTGTTTAAAAACGCTTGAGTGTTTTCAATTGGTAAGACTTATAGGGCCCTATGAAATCCGTTTGATTTTTTCCCAAATTCCGTTTTATTTTTTTCCCAAATTCCGTTTTTTCCGTTTAAATTTTTCTGGATTCCGTTTTTTTTTTTTTTTTTCNTGACTCCATTTTAATGATTAAATTAAATTTTTGTAATCAAAAAAGCATGTCTAATTAATTGAAATAATGAATCTTGTCCAATTTACCAACAATTTAATAAAAGTTTAACAAAAAAAATATTTTTTTTTAGGGCCCTATGATATACGTTTTATTCTTTCCCCTCAAATTTTATTTTTACCAAATTCTGTTTTCTGGATTCCATTTTAATGGTTTAATTCCATTTTAATAATCAAAAAGCATGTCTAATTAATTGAATTCTTTAAAACAACAATATTTATTCATTAAAAAATATATTTTTATGATTTTTTTTCCCCAGAAGTTCTGTTGTGTATTTAAATTTTTCTGACAATCAAATGAACGCATACCATTTAATTTATCTTTTAATCATGAAATTAAACTTTTTTGTCAAACAATGTGCTGCACAACAGAGCTTTACTGTTAAAAATAAAACATGGAAGAAACACTGAGATTATTGTTTAAAAATATATTTTAATAATTTATTATTAAATTAATTTATCTAAATTCTAGTGTACAACAGTAATATGTTTCTGTCAAGTTAAATCGAACTTTTATTTTGACTGTTTGCCTAGAGCTTTGAGTTTCTCTGTGTTTATGACGGTAGTTTTCTCAAACGAAGCGGTTAAATGCTGATGAAGTGACTTTCAGAGCAGCTCTGGAGATGAATTTGTGCGTTCATATAGTGAGGCGACAGAGGAAGAAAACACAGCGAGCGTCGCATGTGCTTCAGCGTGCATGCGCCCGCGCGATTGTGTGTGAGGCGGTGTGAGGTAAATGAAACCACGCTTCCGCATCATTCATTTCAGAGGCACACAGGCATGCAGGATTCATGTTTAAATAGTCTTTTTTTATATATTTCATATTTTCTTATATTTTATATTTTTAATATTCACAGACATTAGTCTATATCGCGATTTAATTTAAGTGTACTGACCTGCTTTTAATTCATTCATCAAAAATTTGACAAATTCCGTGACATTCCGCATTATATAGTAAATTCAGTTATGACTGGATTTCTGCATCGCGGAAATCATAGGGCCCTAGACTTACAAACAAGTGCAAATAATAAACTTTCACTATATAATGGCTAAATGCAGTTAATTCACGAATCGCATGGGTTCCGAACCGTGGGGCCTGGTTCGTACAGATCACGGATCAACCGCGATCTGTTACACCCCTATTGGATTATAATTATAAGGATTGTGCAGAACCAAATGTACTTACCGTTATAAAAAATTATGCCAAAATGCAAAAATGCATCCTAATCCTAATGGTCATACACAGACAATTACAGACAAAATTTTTTTAAAATCTGTATGGCAAGAGAATGGCAACTCTCAGAACAATATTTATTATTTATAAGGAGACCAAGCGTGACAGAGTGAATGGGCTGCAACAACAAACCATCTAAAACACAAACAACAGGGAGACAAATTAGGATAATGCTCAGATGCAGCACAGCAGAAAGACAGTGAAAACCACCTCTGCGGGTCAAGACCTGCAATTGTTACTGCAGCGTCCGCAAAGACGAGGGAGTGACGTATTACGGTCTGGGTGAGATAGAATGACTGGCAGCTCTCTCGGTGTCTGCGGCCCTGTAATTTAATCTCTCTGTCACAGGGTGCAGCGTATTGTATGTTTCTTTTGAAAGTGAGCACGGCACAGACAATGCCAAAAATAACTACCACACAAAGCCCTGATGGAAAACGAATGACAGTGGCGGTACAGGCAGGGCGGCAGCGGACGCTTAAGGTGCTATAATGTTCCAGAAAATGAGAGGGTGCTGTCAAGGGGTCGCTGTAAATGTAGGATGCCCAAATCTCTCTCACACACACAGACACACCCACACACACCACGAATAATCGCTCTAGTTTGTTCTAATATTTAAAGGTATATACTTAAACCACAGAACACTTAATTACTGAAAATGTAAGAGGCAGTTTCAGTCATAGACAGAGGCGTAAATGCACCAAAGTTATCGTATTGGCAGATTATCATTAACCTGCAGCCTCTATCATAAGCAAGCGGGATAATCAGGGGGATTTTATAGCAGGCTGGAGTAATTGGCAGTATTACTGGAGTGATCGAGCTTGATTAAAGAGGTATACATCTTACAGCGGTAACGAGATGGTGGTTTAGCAGACTGGAGTATATTTCAGGGGTTTATGACCAGCAGAGCTTGTTAGATTAATGGTTACGGTAAAGGGATTTCTCACATCTTCTGCCTGCACAAAGTGTTGGCAAACATATCAAGCAGGCACTTCACTCTTGAGGGAGGGACCTATGGGGATAGAGACATGTTAGAGCTTGATTTGTGACACAGGCCTGTATTTCCCTCAGGAGAAGCTAGTTTAATGAAGGAAATTGAGCTGTATTAATGCAACCTCTATGACAATCAGTGCTCTTTGGAGACCTCTGGATTAATTGAATTTTAGGTTGATTAAATGTACTAGTGTGAGTGTATAGAGAGAATTTGGTTGCCAAAGCTTTATTTTTCAAGTTCAAAACAACTCGAAAAGAGTTTGAAATATTTATAACTTCTTGTGAAGTTCTGATGGTTGATCACTGATTCCCCTGGTAAATGATAAAGAAGAGGAAACATTTTCTAAAAACGTAGTTTAAAACAGTGTTTCTCAAATGGTGGGTCATCACCCAAAAGTGGGTCGCAAAGTGTGTAGTCAAAGAAACAACAACAAAAAACATAATTCTAAATGTTTTTCTGATGCAAGACTTTTATTTTGTTGACTCTTCTGTCAGACGCAGTTTAAGTAAAGTGTGCCTGAGAAAAATGCGTTGTCCTGATTCATTATCTGATGTCAGATGAGATGTTGTCAGGCTACATGTCAGTGTCATTATTCTTATGTTATTTATTTTTATAACTTGTCTCTCACCTTAGAAAAACAACTTTCCTGTCCTGTCAGATGTTATTCTGTGCTTGCAGCATGTGCAAATGCAGAGCCATGCCCTGTATATCACTTCACTATAAAGAGCAAATGAAATTATGAGCATTCAACGTCATAGCTACGTTTTCAATTAGTAAGTCATGAAATTAACCCTCTAGAGTCTGAGGCTGTTTTGGGGCCCTGGAGAAGTTTTGACATGCCCTGACATTTGTGCTTTTTTCAGTTGTTCATAAACATATTAATGGCAAAAGTGTCATTACACTGTATTCAGCACGAACTTGGCTACCATAATATGTAAACAACACGTATGTACATGTTTGTATTTCTGAAGGAATAACGTTTATGCGTGGTTATTGAAAAAACAAAAAAATTAAGTCACTGAAATAAGGCCAAAACAATATATTAAATCTGTGTTCACAAGACTTCTGTGTATTTGAGGTTGCAGACTAGAATTTTTGCTTCAAAATTATGTAAAAATTATCCTGCCTACTCGTTCATATAAAACAATAGAGAGATTTAAATTTTCTAAGACACTTTTTGTCAAGAAACACAGTATGCGTGGAGGCGTGAATCTTCATGAATAATGCTGTGATTCACACCTGAGAAGACAAAAGATCCACATAATGAGCTAATGACCTGCATAATGAGCTCTTTCAGTCAGGTAGGCTATATGAAAAAATCCTCTGTGATCATGTCTCAAGCTCATCATGCTGTATATCAAACATACAGAAAAAACACCACCCCTTTGAAATATTATTACAATTCAAAATAATGGTATTCTATTATATACTTTAAAATATAATGTATTTCTGTGATGCAAAGCGTCTGAACAGTCATGTTACCTCTATGGCATTTCATATAGGCTTTTAGCTTAACTCTCTGAGGTCCGAAAACGCGCCGGCGCATTTTCAGGTTTTTTTTCACATAGCAGCAAAACAGACTTAAAATACTCCGTCATTTCTTGTCATAGAGACATAAGTAATATATCAATTGAAACTATAGAATGTCTTCTTTTATTTGTGTACACTCAGAGTAAAAACACAATGTTGTGCTTTTTGTAAAATAAAGAAAACTAACATGATGCGTGATCTCTCGTCTCCCTCTGAACGAACTCTAATCTGATAGTTCTCAGAAAATGAACTGTAACTTATGAATACTAATGACAAAAAAAATGACACTTATGTCTAAAGAAACGTTGAAATGTCAGGTTTTAAATCGTGCAAGTCAAATCGAAAACAAACATTCTGTGTTTATGTAATCTGTATGAAAAGAGAGCCATGTCAGAAGTCCGTGATTCAGCTCATTATCCGCTAATGCGGCCACGCCCACGGAGCCAGCGCTATTCAGAGGCAAATTCAGAGGCAATACTTGTATGCATTGTCTCAATCGTGTATTTATTGTCTTGAAAAGTGTTTATTTGGATGTTAAAGCCATGGTTAGCGATCTCTAGAAGACATGCCGTTAGTTCCTGGTTCCTTTTCTTCTTTATATGAATTTGTGGCCTAAAGGTGTACAGAGCGCCCTCCGGCTGCAAGTATGAATTGAAAACACCATTCCTGAAATGTCCTCTTCTTCTTTAGAATAATTTGTGGACTAAAGGTGTACAGAGCGCCCTCCGGCTGCAAGTATGAATTGAAAACACCAGCGCTCATAGTAATGACAATGAATATTAAATAAATATAACTCCTCTGTATAGAAAATTGACATAAACATATGAGAATCCAATATTTCTCCAAATGTGCATGCTTTTAAACTAAAAGCCTATATTCAGACTCTTTGCATCACAGAAATACATTATATTTTAAAGTATATAATATAAAACCATTATTTTATATTGTAATAATATTTTTCTGTATGTTTCATATACACCATGATGAGCTTGAGACATTACTCATGATGATTCACGCCTCCACGCATACTGTGTTTCTTGACAAAAAGTGTCTTACAAAAACTAAATTAATATATTGTTTTATATGAACAAGTAGGCATTATAATTTTTAAAAAATTCTGAAGCAAAAACTCTAGCCTACAACCTCCAAAACCAGAAGTCTTGTGAACACAGATTTAATATATATTTTTGGCCTTATTTCAGTGACTTTGTTTTTTCAATAACCACGCATAAACGTTATTCCTTCAAAAACACAAACATGTACATACATGTTCCTCACATATTATTGTAGCCTAGTTTGTGCTGAATACAGTGTAATGACACTTGTGTCATTTATATGTTTATGAACAACTGAAAAAAGCACAAATGTCAGGCATGTCAAAACTTCTCCAGGCCCCAAATCAGCCTCAGACTCCAGAGGGTTAAAAGAATGCACATTTGGAGAAATATTGATGGATTCTCATATGTTTATGTCAATTTTCTATACAGAGGAGTAATATTTATTCAATATTTATTGTCATCACTATGAGCACTGGATACTGTGTTTTCAATTCATACTTGCAGCCGGAGGGCGCTCTGTGCACCTTTAGTCCACAAATTACTCTAAAGAAGAACAGGCTATGTGACATTCCAGGAACTAACAGAGGTTTCCAGAGATCGCTAACCATGGCTATAACATGCAGATAAACACTTTTGAAGACAATAAATACACCATTGCGACAACGTATACCTGTATTGCCTCAGAATTTGCGTCTGAATAGCGCTAGCTCTGTGGGCATGGCCGCATTAGCGGATAATTAGCTGAATCACGGCGTCTGACATGGCTCTGTGATTGAGACTATACTCAACTCTAGAGCTCCTTCCACGAGGACCTCTGGGGAGGTCGACTCATACCAATGTCCCAAGCTGGGATCTGGCGGTGGTTCTCAAATGGATATCCCTGGCCCCTTTTGAACCGCTTGAGTCAGTGTCTGAGAAAATTCTCACACTAAAGATAGCTTTTTTGCTGGCCATTACATCCATCAAGAGAGTTGGGGACCTTCAAGCTCTGTCTATTTCCCCTCCCTGCTTGGAATTTGCTCCTGGGAGGGTGAAGGCTATCTTACACCCTAGATCTGGCTACAAGCCTAAGGTGCCTAAATCTACCATTCTTCAGGCCTTCCATCCTCCACTGCATGTGTCAGAGGAAGAGGAGAGACTTCATTTACTCTGCCCTGTGCAGGTCCTAGAGTTGTATGTTCAGGTTTTCTCACTGGAGGAATTCAGACCAGCTATTAGTATGTTTCATTTCGCCCAGGAAAGGATCCCCGGCCTCCAAGCAGACAATCAGCAACTGGATTGTCGATTTCTTTGGCTTACCAGGTGCGCGGCTTGCCTTGCAAGAAATATGTGATCCGGCGGGCTGGGCTACCCCGCAAAAGTTCATTTCACGAGTGCACTTACAAATAATCAGATAGTAAATAGTATGCGTAGTACTATGCGTATTTGGCGTGCTGTCCGAGGAGAGGGCTTCGAGCTCGGTATTTTGGCCCGAACCCAGAGTACTCCCCCCATATTCTGGTTAGGAAAGTAACCAGGCAAGTGTGAGGAGACGGGGTGGTGGAGGGATGCTGTAAAACTGTCGAAGGAATATGGGTGAGTCGACTGTGTCTATATGCTTTCACTCATGCTGATTGGGTAGATATGTTGATTACTGATTGCTAACAGCTGGCTGAAATGACGTGATAATTAGTCAGATTATTTGAACGTTGCTCCTCCCGAATTTTGTTAATAAAACATCATTAGATTTTATAGTCTGCATCTTCCTTTCATGTCGGGCGCACAGGTCCTCTCGTCCTAAGCTGTACCTGGACAGTTTCACACTAGGACAGACATCACTTGGCATGGCGCAGTGGGCATTAAATTCCCCAAAGTGTCATCAAGATGACACAGCGCAAGTTCCCTTGAAATGGAACGTCTCGTGTTACGACTGTAACCCTTGTTCCCTAAGAAGGGAATGAGACGCTGCGTCCCTTTTGCTTGCTTCAACCTATCAGAAGCTGACGCTACCGTGTGCCGGCATCTCTTTATAGCTTCCGTGTATTCCACATGCCACGTCACTGAGTATGACACGACGCAGCACCAATCAGGGTTGGTCTAGTTTCACATGTGCTTCAGATGTTTGCACGCCGAGGGCTTCCCCAAAGTGTTGTCAAGACAACGCAGCATCTCGTTCCCTTCTCAAGGAACAAGGGTTACATTCGTAACCAGAGACGTTTTTCTTGTGCGACGGAGGAGTTCGGCACCGCAGCTTGACAGGGTGCTTATTTGGAGAGTAAGATGATGCACCTCCATTTTTCCTACATCTGTTTTGAAAGGTTCATCACATACATGGGTATGCCTACGTTGTTACCAAAGCAACCCATGCAGATTGGTTGGTTATATCTGGACAAACAAATCTTAATTGATCACTTACAATTAATAGTGCAGACAGTCTGTCTGAAAAGATCTGATTTGAGAAAACATTCGATTTGCCTGCAGTCTGAACATAGCCAACAAAAACCATGACCTAGAAACTAAACAGAACAGGACAATGAACAAAACAGAACATGACCTGAATGTGACATGCCCCTTTAGGGGTAACTTGTTTTATCTCAGTTAATGTTTATTTTATTTAAAGTAATAAAACATTTTTTTTATGGTTTTAGCTTTAGTTATCGATAATAACCCAGGTACTATATTTAACAACCTAAAATAACCTTGCATGTCATAAAAACAATATTTTAAAATTTCTAAAAGATATTTTACATATTTTAGAAGGTTAATTGACCTTGCCGCACAGTCAAGAATGTCTGCAGGAGTCCTCTCCATGATATAATTTCCTGTTTTATGTTTCTTTTTTTAATTAATTGCTGTGAGAGTAGATTAACATTGACATGACACTTCAATCTGCAAACTCAACAGTTTTCTTCTTATGTTTACAGAAATGGCATTGAGAGATATCAGGTCCTTCTCCCCAGGTCGGCAAGATCTGGGTCCAAGATGATGTGGAGGCCTGCTGGGGCTTTAAATAACTCCCTTGATCTGTGTTTTGGGGCTACATATTTTAATGCCAAGGTGCAACAGTGCAGATTATGTTGCAGAGAAATGGGTGCCAAAGTCAGACTAGATCTTACCGTTTATGTATACATTGATACATTTTGAGTACACTGTCAAATTAAACAGTAGATTAATATATGATCTTAAAGGATTAGTTCACCCAAAAATAAAAATTATCCCATGATTTACTCACCCTCAAGCCATCCTAGGTGTTTATGACTTTTGTCTTTCAGAAGAACACAATTGGAGAAATACTCAAAAATATCCTTGCTCCTCCAAGCTTTATAATGGTAGGTAATTTGGGGGGTGCACATTTTGAAGCCAAAAAATGCATCCATCTATCCATCATAAAAATAATCCATCAGCTCCAAAGGGTTAATAAAGGCCTTCTGAAGTGAAGCGATGGGTTTTTGTAAGAAAAATATCCTTATTTAAAACTGTAATAAGTAGCTTCCAGCAGACGGCCGTACGCATCGATTTGCAGCAGAAGAGTAACCTCTGACCCGACACATGACGCAATGATGAACGTGGATGCAGAGGATAGAGCAAAACAAAACACCGGTCACAAATTAGTCTAAAGTGATCATTTTTAAAGAGAAATGTGGGAGGACTTTGATATAAGAGGAGCTTGAGTTTGTTGCCCAGCCCTATTTGTTTGAACTGCGAGAGGCGTCTAAGCTTACCATTTAGCCCCTTCACTACCATTATAAAGCTTGGAAGAGCAAGGATATTTTTAAATATATCTCTGATTGTGTTCTTCTGAAAGAAAATATTTATGGGTTAACTATCCCTTAAACAAAATGATAAAGTCTGTGCTTTATTTTATGTATTACTATTTACTGCCTTAAATTTTTAATTTTATTAATTTTATTTTCGGGTGAAATGTTTTGTAAAATTCACCCTTTAAAATCATAAAAAAAAATTTCAACAATAAAATACAAAATAATTCACTTAATAATTCACTTTTTAGTTTCAGGCTTCCTGTTGGTATTCGAGACAATTTCATGTCAACTAATCACACTGATAATCTTCCCCTTTGCCGTAGCTCCCTATATCATGTTTACATTTTTAAACACAATGATGATATTTGAGAGCTCTGCCATAAAGGAAGATTAGCAGTAAATAACAGCTTAAATTTCAGTCTTGTTCTGCATATGAAGAGATCATATGAACTTGGAATATAACACACAAGTCATGTGAATAAAAAAAAATTATAATAATACCGGGTTGGAACAACATGAGATTGAGTAAATGCTGACCAGATTTTCATTTTTGGTCAACTGTTTCTTCAACACTCCAGCATCCATAGCATAACAGTCCAGTTTACAAAACATGTCAGTCTGAAGTCTGGTCTCTGGTTCTACATGTCAAGTAATATTACATTGGCTGACTTGAAAAAGACCTTGTTTTGAACCAGACAAGGTCTGTTATTTTGAGAGAAGATAAAACATATATGACTGCACAACGTTACACTATAATAGTGGGGGTATCTGGGTGAATGAGCAGACATAGAGGAAAATCGACAGAGACAGAACAGAAACACAGAGTGAGAGAAACACGAGCAGAACACACAAAGAGAAAGAGAACATAAAAGAGAACCAAACAAAGAAAAGGGAAAATGGCCAAGCCAAAAAAAAAAAAGGAAAAAAAAGAAGAAAAAACATATTAAAAAAAAAACACACACACACACACACACACACAAAAAAAGACACGTTTTCTCCACAAATATATATTTTAGCCTAGTTGTGAACTTGTAAATTGAATGTGAAGAGAGAGAAAGACTGGGCATTTCAAAATAATTGAAAGCATTTTCTATTGTGTTATTCTAACGCAGTGGTTCTCAAACCTGTCCTGGGGACCCCCCACCACTGCACATTTTTTATGTCTCCTTCATAAGACACACCCAATTCAACTCAAGTAGCATTATAAAACGTTAGACAAACGTCCAACTTAAACGTTTCAGAAATAAAAAGTTCCATGAATGATGTGTAAATACCATTTTTTGAGCTAACATTTTGATAACACTATATTTCTGAACAAACGTTCTATNAGACATGCAAAATGTGCAGTGGTGAGGGGTCCCCAGGACAGGTTTGAGAACCACTGTTCTAACGGACTGTTGACTGAATGTGTAACACTTGATTGGTGTCGTTCTTTTTAATGAATCATTCAAACTGAATCAGTCCAAATCAAACACAGGAGTCATTTGTCTAAATCAAATTTTGCATCAAACACTTCCTCAAAAAAAAGAAAAGAAAAAAAAAGAATCTAAGAATGCTTTGCTAAGGTTCCCATTAGGTTACTCAATCAAAACGTCCAGTTAATGTGAACATTAAGGAAACATTTCATTTTATCAGCTTGCAAACAATATGGAAATGTTATGTTCAGAAACAAGTAGCATTATAAAACGTTAGACAAACGTCCAACTTAAACGTTTCAGAAATAAAAAGTTCCATGAATGATGTGTAAATACCATTTTTTGAGCTAACATTTTGATAACACTATATTTCTGAACAAACGTTCTATCGTCATTACTGGAAAAACGTTTGTTCATAACTTTGAGAGAACCTTGTCAGTAAGTTAGCCAAAGTTTTGAGAACGTTCCTTGTTAGCTGGGAATGAAATTGATTCATTAAAATGATTGTGTTCAAACAGAATACATAAAATAGTAACATTGTCATTGTCAACATTCTTCAAAAAATGTCCTACACCTTCCCTATTCTACTTATGGAAAAAAACGGAACTGGCGCCGCGTTCGTTCCGTAAGTTGAATAGGGAAGGCGTAGGACAGCATAAGCTTTTTGAAGAATACAGAAAGCGGAAGCACATGCAAGGTGATTATTTGTGTATATAAAGCATATACAGTTGTATTTTTTTCGAAAATGACCGATCGTTTCGCTAGATAAAACCCTTATTCCTCGTCTGGTATCGTTTAAAGCCCTTTGAAGCTGCACTGAAACTATAATTTTGACCTTCAACTGTTTGGAGGCCACTGAAGTCCACTATAAGGAGAATAATCCTGGAATGTTTTCATCAAAAACCTTAATTTCTTTTCGACTGAAGAAAGAAAGACATGAACATCTTGGATGACATGGGGGTGAGTAAATTATCAGGAAAATTTTATTTGAAAGTGGACTAATCCTTTAAAAAGTGTAGCTTAAATCTAATGTCCAGTCTAATTACTAATTAGTTGTTCATATGACAACATGTAGTTAAAGAGTTTTAGATATTTGTTATAATAAATAATAAATAGCAATTAAAATAATTTGTAATTTTTCATAAATGGAAAACACACAAAATATGTTGGAAACAAATGTTATTCGGCCCAGTTTTTTGAAGGGGTTGGTATCCCCTGCTGCAAAATCAAAACATTGCCGTAGACAAATCTATACAACTCATTGTCTTTTAATGTGTTTCCAATAGATTAAGTCAGGAAATCCCTACTTACTCCATTGAGAAAGCCCTGCCCAAAGAGGCTTATGCACACTGTGCCACCTCCGCTTAACAGCCCTGAGTCAAGCCCGTGGGCAAAGCCTCAATCTAATCAGCTGGTGGGCTTGAATTATGCAGCAGATCCTGAAGACACTCAAAAACAAAGTGGCGCAATGCAAATGCATTGCTCTCTGATTCTCGATGAATTGCTGGGGATGAGACACTGATAGAGCTTTTATTGATACTTATGTGAGGTCTGAGGTCTTAGAGGCATGAATGACTCATAGTGTTGTGCAAGAAACATGGGAGCTTCTGCTTTGGAAGTGTTTTATAGGTGTGATGTTTATCTCTGTCGTAACAGCATTCCTCACACCAACAGATTCAGACTGATCCAGAGGGTGAAATCGTGCCATGATCATAACTGTACTCGAGAACTAAACGCAGCAATGATATATATATATATATATAAAGTTGCACAATTTCCTGCATGGTATGAACACAAAATGACCCTGTCCCACCCAAATTACTTGAGTAGTTACAATTACCCAAGACACACACCCCTAGAAGATGGGTGTTGGGATTTTCATCTTTGCGGTTAAAAAAAACAAGAACAATGTCGCCAATGACATTCTCACGCTTAGTGACTTCTCTAGCTTCTTCAGGACAGATAAATGTCTTACCAGGATCCGTTATGACTCTAATAATGGTATAATGACGTTAGAATCAGTACCATCTCTCATTAAGTCTATGCTGTAATACTGAGCTGCATGCAGGCTTCAATTTCAAAGGGAAGTTCAGAAGCAGAGAGGTTGCTTTTGTGAGCAGGTTTCTCAGAGGATGTTCTATCTCAGCTGGACATCGGTCTTCATTAACTTTCACTCTGGCAGCTCTTATCATATATGTCTGCTCCAGCTTACAGTCCAACATAAAAAATTCAGCTGGTGTATTGATCTGATCCATTACAAACTCCACTTTGCACCTCCGTCTGCATTTACATTCAAATTCAAATATGCAGGTAAAATGCAAATCTTTACAACAGACAAAGTTTTTTGCTTTTGTGCAAGCATCTGTCATTTAGAGCAGAATGTGTTCAGCATTCTTTAAATACAAATTAACATTCAGTACATTGTGCTTGTTAAATACTGCGGTGTCTGATTTTAGAATATTTAAAACAAAAGAGTTTATTCAGCTCAAGTGCTGCTGTCAGACTTTCTGAAATTGTAAATTTCAATTCAATTATTCAGGCAAATCGTTATGCCATTATAATCGAATAAGGAGTATTTGGAGTGCTGTCTGAGGGGTAGGGCTTCAAACTTGAAATGTGGCCCAAACCCAGAGTACTCCCCTCCCCCTATCCCTGGCTGGGATGGGAACAGATCATTATGAGCAGTTGGGATGGAGGAGGGATGCTGGAAAATTGTCGTGGGACAGATGTGAGTCAGCTATTAGGCCTCCTCTTCAGCCGACTTTGTAGATTATCTGAACGTACTCCTCCTGAACTTTGTTAATAAAACATAATTACAATTTGCAATGACAAGAATGACACTGCATTAGAAAAATCAGATTGTCTCTCAGCAGCTTTCCTGAAAGTGTAGTGTCCTGTTGGTCTGTTCCATCTGTGTCCTTGAGCAGAACATTATGCTGTACAATATCAGACACACTAGTTGCTTTACAGACACTTTAAGAAAAGGAAACACACTAGTGTGTTGGTCAAACATAAATTGAAGGGCTAAATCAGGGCTACTCAAATTGCATGTGGTTTGCGGGATAGCCTAAATATTATTTTACGGTACAAGAACTTTTATATCAACATAATGGTATCTAATGTATCATAATATAGTTATTTTTCTGTAAAATCAACTGTTTTATATATTATATAACATGTCACAATTCATATTTCTGATAATCCAGTGAATTCCTAGAAATACTTTCCAAATGGAAGGTTAAGTGGAACTTGATGGACGCAGACAAAACCAAACCACAGATAAGATTTTTTATAACAAATGGTTAACTCTGGCATTTGTGCAAAAACAGATTCAGATTATATAACACTTGAGTTAAAAACAGTACAATGGATGAGTCAAGTTTGATACCATTGTTAAACAGTCGATATACACAAACTTGTGACCCAACATCAGTTCAATTATATATTAGCAGATGCTGGGTTTTCATCCAACAATGCAAATTTTCAGTTAAATAAAAACATTTGTTCTCCACATAAACTTGGCTGAGGTTGATTTTCTGTAGTTTTGCATTAAGGTAAGTTTTTTCCAAAAACTATAACTTGTTTTTAGCATTTGGGCATGTGTTTCTGCTACTTCTCACATCAAAGATGGTGACAGAGGAAGCAACACAATGGGTTAGGTATCACCTCATGACATGGTTATATATTGTGATATACCACAAAGCATTATTTCACAAGTTCACACTTACATATAATTAAGTAGAATAAAGGTTATGCGTATTTGGCATGCTGTCCACGGGGAGGGCTCTGAGCTCAGAAATTTGGCATTCTGCATACGGTCGTCTGCCAGAAGCTAGTTATTTGAATTTATAAAGTTTTAAATATGGATATTTTTCTTACAAAAACGCATCCCTTTGCTTCAGAAGGCCTTTATGAACCCCCTGGAGTCGTATGGATTACTTTTTTTATGGATGGATGCATTATTGTTTACTTAAAAACGCGGCCCCCCCATTCACAACCATTATAAACCTTGGAGGACCATTTAGCCCCTTCACTACCATTATAAAGCTTGGAAGAGCAAGGATATTTTTAAATATATCTCTGATTGTGTTCGTCTGAAAGAAGATAGTCATATACACCTATATGGCTTGAGGGTGAGTAAATCATTTTTGGGTGAACTATCCCTTTAAAAATGATGGAAATTTGGATGGAAAAGCAGCTATATATTAATGTATAAAGTTCAAAAGAACCTCATTTATTTAAAATATAAATAATTTTGTAACATTATAAATGTCTTTAATGTCACTTTTGACCAATTTAATGCATCCTTGCTGAATAATAGTATTAATTTCCTTTATTTCCTTTTAAATTGTACCACAACCCAGGTGAAAAAAGTACGTTCCATAATGTACTTAGTGTGCTCTATTTTCGCACACTACTTTTGTACTTAATATACTAAAAATTATTCTTTAGTACTTCTTAAGATAATCTTAACATCTAAGTGTACTCAACTGTGCTATTTTGAGACACCATGAATATGAACTAAAATGTGTTTTTAACATACTATGTCTGTATTGAAAAATGTAGAGATAGTATGTTAAAAGCACATTTTAGTTCATATTCATGGTGTCTCAAAATAGCACAGTTGAGTACACTTAGATGTTCTTAAGATGATCTTAAGAAGTAAAAAAAGATTTTTTAGTATATAAAGTTCAATATTAGTGCGCAAAAATAGAACACTTTAAGTACATTATGGAAGTGTACTTTTTTTCACCTGGGAAACTTTTGAATGGTAGTGTATCACAGATTCCACACAAAAAATTAAGCACAAAAAAATATATATATATTAAATTCTATTTCAAATAAATCCTGATCTTTTGAACTTTCTATTCTAGTGTACACTCTACACTGAACATGAACGAAGCCATATGATATGTTGAAATTTCATCCATTATAATCAACAAAGTTGTCTACACAGAAAGCATGACACTGATGTGTATTCGAGGCTGAATTTTCCCTCCAGCATGAGACTGCACAGATGTGCTCTTTCCCTCATGAGATGCTGTAGAGCTCCATCTGAGCGCCTGCCAAACCCTGGTGCTTCAGCCTCCATGAGACAGTGCCAGCGCGCTCACATTTACAAATGTACTGGCATTAGTATTGGCACTCAGAGCGAATGTAGAATATTGAGAAACAGCTCTTCAGTGAACTGTGAAGATAACTTCTAGTTTTTCAAACGGTGTGCAGGTGGGCATGATGGGTGTTGGATTTTAGTACAAATCGCTTAGGTTATCCAATGAGAAGGCAGAGAGAAGAATGATGCATATTATATCACTCAAATACTTCATGCACTTGACCTTCAAATTTGACATTTTCTTCGCAGCACTAGCTGAGATGGAAGAGTTAATGGTTTTGACAGAATGTGGGAGGATTCCTTGTTAATACAGTTCATGAAGTCTAGCGTTGTGAGACACTTTTCCGATTGAATGTTTCTTGAACGAACAAGCTCTGCTTCCTGTGCTTCAACCACTTCCGACCCCCATCCACCCTACGGCCCCTCCCTTCCTCGTAAATCTCTTGACATGAATTCAGATTGTTTGAAACATGCCACAAGCCCTCCCTTTTCTTCAGATGACGTGATCGTGCCAAATACTGACTCATTAGAGCTGAGGGGAAAGACAACAATATCCGAGACGGGGAAAACCATCTTCTTCGACAGAGACCAAACGGATGTTTGCTCGAAATATTTCATCAACTCCTTTGATCTAGAAAGATCAGATCTCTGATCTGAAGAGACACTGTGAATGGCTACTAGAAGTCATGTATATCTTAAAAAAGAGAATATTTTAGAGATGTCATACTGACTTCGGTGAGAGCAAGACTGTGTAAGAGCAGCAGAAATCCTCCTCTGGCAAGAATGCAAACAGGGCAGTTCAGTCCCAGCGGACCCACAGAAGCCCAGCAGGAAAATTCTGCTCTTACTGAAGACTCCTTGTGTCAGCTCTGAGACTGAGGCCCTGACCTAATAAAACTACTGCCTTCCAGAAATACAATGTCAACAGCAGATACTTTATAACTGCACGACCTTGAATTTATTCTTGGACTTGAAGTATTTTTAAGACAAATTCTCTGAATATTAATGCATGTTAGAGGTTGGATCGATACCAACATTTTGGCTTCAGTACAATACAAAGATCTTCTACTACAGTAGTGATATTAAAGGGTTAGTTCTCCCAAAAATGTTATTCTTTCATCATTTACTCACCCTCATGTCATGTCATAAAGAGATCGTACAACTAATCCATATGAATTGAGAGGTTTATGTAGACACGATCGATTTATATGATGAACAGATTAAATTTAGGCTTTTATTCACATATAAACATTCATCAATGGATATGAGTATGAGTAAATAATGACAGAATTGTCATTTTTGGGTGAACTAACCCTTTAAATCAATACTGCAGGCAACAAATAAACCACTTCAAATGAATGATAAAACAGAACATTATTTTATTAACAACAATGCATAAAACCTTGCTGCTACAAAATGTGTGTTTTTCATTTATTTCAACACGGAGTATCACTGGAGCAACAAGACACAATAGAATTAAAACAAAACCCTCTCACACACACCAGTGGTCCCAGTGGTTTGAAAAATAGTTTTTTTATGTCAGTTTAATATCATTCAAGTTGAAATGACAAGTTGTTTGCACTTAAAAATTTAAGGTAGCAACCAAACCTAAAGCTGCAGTCAGTAACTTTTTCTTTTTGGTTAGAAATTATCCAAAATCAATTTTTGAGCAAGTACATAACCAGCCAGTGTTCAAAACTATCTTCTTACCTTAGCCGGATTCACAAAGGTATGCTTGTACTAATATTTTCTAATTTGAGTGGTACTGGTGGGTATGCCTCCATTCGTCATTGTGTCATTACTTCACGTCTGTTTACATAAAGAAGGCGTCCCAGCTAGTAGGCTATATCATGTGAGGATGCTGCAGGTGACGGATCATTTATAGCCTTTTCTCACAGCAGCTGGAATAATTAAACTTATCATCTTTTAATGGCGGATAGTTTGGTATGACAAATTAACGTTAGTGATTAGACTGTACAGAAATTGAAATTTACAGGTAATGCTAATACACGCTAAATGCACGTAGTTACATAATGCTGATGTTGTTAACATTAACAATTTGAGAACAAAGTATAACAATAATAATTTGCACAGTTTGATGTGACATGAGCTGAGCTATAGTTAGATTTATTCACCATTGACAGCGCGATTTATTGTAATGCTTTTTTTTCTCAGTTGGTCAGAACAAAAGTGGCAGATTTGTTACATTGATGACATTCTCCAGTTAAAATTCTTATTTTGGTCATACTTCCAAGGCTACAATCTGTGATTCCGAAGCACAGTATCCACCGGTGTGGTGACTGACAGCTAACATTAGATTCATCCGCATCGAGGAGCCGTGCCGATGCACAACCCACATAAAGATGATAATTCCGCAAATAACTGCAATTGCAGGTTATGAAACTTACGGACTGCAGCTTTAAGTTTGTTTTTTTTAATACAGTGGCACATAATTTAAACACTCTAAAAAATGCTGGGTTGCTTCAACCCATGTTTGTGTCAAATATGGACAAACCCAACCACTGGGTTTGAAAATTTAATTTAAAAATATAAACCAATGGTGGGGTTTGCCCATATTTGACCAAAACATGGGTTGAAACAACCCAGCATTTTTAAGAATGTACACTTCGCCTTTAAAATAATTAGGGATTCTTTAAAAAGCAGCTCTTATATCAATAGCTCCATTGATTCTTAAAATAGAAATCCACATTAGGGATGCACCGAATATTCGGCCACCGAAAATTTTCGTCCGAAAATGGCCCAAAAGAGCATTTTCGATTTTCGGCCGAAAGACTTTTATCACCGAAACAATACGGCCGAAATGTTATGATGACGCAAACAGAAACTGCGAGATCAGCTGCTCTGATGCATCTGTAGCGGATGTTATTTCTTTAATCGCAGCACTAAAGCGTCTCCTAAGCAAAGTGGTTGAGTCGGACCACGGAGTGAAAGCAATGAAAAGTACACTCTGTCAGTACACGTTTCACTGAGATCTATTCGGATCCTCTGCACTTCATCGTGACTGTACTTGATCCGCGTTATAAAGACCACTACTTTGTTGCGGAAATAAAGCAGCGCGCACGAGAAATGATCCAGGCCGCGATGGATGCGGAGAACCCGCGTGGAGACGGAGACGGAGCAGCGCCCAGCGCAGGAGAAGGAGATCAGGGCGCAGAAAAAAAAGACTCGTCTCTCTGCACCAGATGAGGGGCATGCACCCTCGTTGTCTTATATGTTCAGTGAAATCCTGCAAGAAATATTTACTAAAATGTTTAACTTGACCCCACTCATATGTGTACATTAAATAATAATGTACAGGACATTATTATTTAATGACATTATTATTTAATGTTTTGTTTGATACATTTTTGCGATATTACTTGAAACTGTCTTTACTAACTGATAAAAGACTATTTATTAGGTGCACTGAAAGGAATATTATTAATATACATCATCTGTGCACGAGGTAGGGCCTTAAAAACATCAGCCAATCGATTACGCGATTGGCCCTCTGGCTTGTCAATCACTGCCATTACGTTCCTTGTGAGAGACGTGCGCGGCTGCGCGCTCCAGTAACTTTTCACAGTCCACAGGCGCCTCATGCAATGTTTTTGTCAGGAGACAGGAGTAACAACTGCAGATTATGAGTTACCTGCGGTGAGTCCGACATAATGAATCCACTAACACGACACAGCGAATGCCGGTGGTAAACAAACACTCGTGTTCCAATACTCGTGCACGAGTTTTGGGAGGCGTTCCCTCGAAATGAGCTGTGAAGGAGGGGGGTTGTTCTTACGCATGCGCTCATTTCAAAAACTCACTAACAGTCTTTGGTTTCTCAGTCGACGAAAAGATCCTCTGTAGCACCTTTAAACATTTTAGTTTGAATTTTATTTTATACTGTGCATTGTTGCAATGTGCTAAATAAATATTTGCATAATTTGTAATTGATTTATTCTTTGAAACTTTAATATTAATTTATGCATCCCTAATCCACATCATCAAATCATGCAAACATCAGCAAAATAGCATCTCTTTTTTTAATGATATTTGTAGAGAAAATGCAAGAAAGGTGAATCTGGACACCAAAGGTTCTCCTAATTTATGCATTGTAGGACTGCTAATTATCACATTGTGATAACACATTTCCTCACAAGCAAAGCAATGACAGTGAGCCAAACTTCAGCTATTTATTTTTTGTGTAGGCGTCTTTGTTTAGCAGGGCTAGTGTCTGATTCTTTTGCACTAATAAAGTGCATGTAGTGAGAATACCATTAAAAGGTATGGAAATGGAAAATGGAATGGAAAGATGCTGCAAACAAAGGCAAAACAGGCTCACATTTCAGCGTTGCTCTGGAAAAATTTCCACCTCCTGAAATAATGTGTAATGTACAATAATTCACATCAGTTACAGAGTGAATTAGTCATTAATGAAGCCTGGATAAGAGCTTTATCCTGCCTTCCCCATACACCCCCTGTGAATAACAGGCAAACTCTGATGCTCTAAACTCTAAAAAAGTGACATAACATATAGTAATCTAAAGCACTCTAGGAGATGCCAGAATATTAAATTCCACTCTTATTACAAACTCCAGCGCATCAAGGCAAGCACAGAGAAGCAGAGGGAGGCTAAAGCAATGCATAGTTTCAATCAGCATCCATTTGATAAAACCCGTTCACAGCTAGAATTGAATAAAACTCCACTTTAGACTGCAGTCTTGTGCAGAAGAATAGCCTGGTACTGTATCTTCAGCAAGGTTTATTTAATGAGGCTTGTTAGATCACAAAGGGGCCATAAACTCTTATCTCTCCACCAGAGGCCTCATTCCACAGGCTGCTGGGATTCAGATGTGCTTTGATCCATTTCTATTTAAGGCCAAAGAATTTTTTAGACCACAGCCATTTTGACCCTTTAGTTACAGGTATTTTTAAGAGGCAAGAACAGCAGGGGAACAGTGGAGGAGCATGTTGAAGCTCTTTGTTGTCTTTAATATTTATAAGGCAGAGTAGCCAATTAGTCATGACCTCTGAGCTTGACAACTCATCCGTCTCTGCAAACTGGCTCAGGTCTTTTGATTTTCTGACCTTTTCTGCTTTCTCTTCACAAGACTTATTAGACCAGAAAACCTGTCCAGGAAGAAACACGTGCACTCTCTATGACTGCCAGGTTTTTTAATAGTCTCGAATGAGCTCTGGGTAAAAAAAAAAAACTTAAAGGTGCACATAGTCATTTTTTGTTGATGTTGCACTGTATCGTGCAAAAGCTACATTTTTCATTTCAAAGAAATGCATTTGCAGTCGTGATTTACTTTTTAAATTTGCAGTCATGATTAATTTTTCTGTTCACAGATTTACTGAGATAAATCGAATATTCAGCAGGTCATGTGATCTAATTATGGGACCACCATGTTTCTATGAGACAACCCACTCCACCGGTACAAGGATAATATCCTCAAAAGTACTGGACATTCATATCCTCAAAAATACTATACAATTCTTTACTTTAAGTTTAAGAAGAGAACGATGGAATAAGTTGGTATGGTTACACAGCATAAATATGTTGCCAATTTCTTACAGGATTCCAAAATATGTGAAAAGTTGTACACTGTAAAAAATGAATGTAATTTTAACGGTAAAATGTTGTAAAAACGCTACTAACACCTATTGTAAATAGGTTAACAGTAAGCTCCCGTACTATATACAGGGAAAAACTGTAAAAGCTCATACCAGACATTTTATGTAATTTTCACAATTTTTATAAGTAAAAATGAACAAATCAATGTAGAATTTACATTAAAAAACTGTAAACTGATATTCCCACAATTCCCTGTGGGAAAGTATTGAAAGTATTTTGCTTAAATAATCATGTTTCTTCATAGTTTTTGCTATCAGTAACCACAGCTGCCAAAATTATTTTGTAAAAACTACAGAATTTTTTTTACAGTGTAGTAAAGGGTTGCCTTGACACAGACATGTACATTATTTAAAATGTTTTGAACTGAAAAAAACATTGGAGAAAGCATTATTAAGATAAGACGAACTCCATTTATGAAACATTTGTGAGTGAGTGATGAGGTAATGTCAATTTAAGTCACATTGACTTGACTGGTAATAGACAATTTGGAATATTATAAAAGCTATATCGGGATGAAATAACTTTGACTGATTAGTTCAGTGGTTCTCAACCTTTTTTCCCAGTGGGCCGCACTATAGTCCAAGTACAAGTCTTGCGGGTCGCATTTAATTTACATATGACGTCACCAAGGAAAACCAATCAGATTTAATGTTATGGTATTAGCAGATAATATTATTATTATACCTAGATGTTGCACACACAGGCGGTGTTTTCTGGTGCCACATAACTGTATTTTATTATGCCATCTGTAGGTTATTACTGCCATCCACAGGTCAAAGTTTGAACTAAATTGTCATATACAATATGCTAGTGCAAGTATATAACAATTAGTTCAAACTTTGACCTGTGGAGGGCAGTAATACACTTAGCAGCGTCTACACTGATTTCTAATAGAGAAGAAGAAGAAGAGAGCTAGTTTAAGACGAGCGTCTATGGTTAAAACGTATATAATTTTAAATTTTTTTAGAAAATGACAGATCGTTTCGCTAGATAAGACCCTTATTCCTCACCTGGTATTGTTTAAAGCCCTTTGAAGCTGCACATTTGGGGCCAATTGAAGTCCACTATAAGGAGAATAATCCTGGTAAGTTCTCATCAAAAACCTTAATTTCTTTTCGACTGAAGAAAGAAGGACATGGACTTCTTGGATGACATGGGGGTGAGTAAATTATCAGGAAAATTTTATTTGCAAGTGGACTAATCCTTTAATAACGCATTTCTAGGGACAAAATGCAAATAGTGGAGGAAACAAGAAAATTCTCTTTTAAGCTTCAAGCTAATGCATTAGCCCAGTGTTTCTCAACCTGCGGCCCGTCACGAATGGAAATGCAGCCCACGATATGCTGACCACATTGAAAAAATAAATTCCAGTTTTACAATTTATTTTTGTTTTTAAATTAAATTAAAATGGATTAAATGAATATAAGTTTGAACTATAAATGTTTTTTGTCATATAAAATTATTTTGGTGATCATATAGAATTGTAGCATCAGCAGCAAAGGAAAGAAGAATTTAAGAGAAAGAATCAGTTTGCTGTCAGTGAGCGAGATCGGTAGCCTTTGTTTACTCTGTAGTAAAGTACTTGGCATATGCAAAACCTACAGTGTCAAAAGACACGTGAATTCAATGTGTTTCTTTGATGTACTTGTATTTTAAATTGATAAAAAATAACCGCATTGGTGC
The DNA here is from genome assembly GCA_003731715.1 of Anabarilius grahami. NCBI lineage: Eukaryota > Metazoa > Chordata > Actinopteri > Cypriniformes > Xenocyprididae > Anabarilius > Anabarilius grahami. The sequence goes on from RJVU01072388.1 coordinate 23,188, forward strand.
ACCCGCAAATGCTGGCCGATGCTGCGCGAGGGATTGCGACGTGACAGATATCTTCAGAGATTGTAATTACAATGTGCTCAATGTTGTTTGTAAAAAGAGTTCAGTAACATTTGCTTATTAAGGCGCTTGTGGCCTGTATAACATTTTGTCATTGTTTGGTGACTGTTATGATGCTGTTGAAGATTTGCATCCAGAGTTAAATAGTTACTTAAAGTGCTTGTATACATTTTGTGTATGTTCATTGAGCATTATTATCTGATTACTGTAATGCTAATTTCAGTAAATTTTTATTTGGTGGAATACATTATTCTCATTTTCTGTGACATAGCCTACTGTATATCAGGGGATTGTGTAACATGAGTTTATTGAACAAGAGAGTTTCACTTTGATATGAAGAAGTCACAATGCCAGTCATTTCAACAATGTGAAAGAAAAACAAATTTCTTTTGGTATTTGTTGATTTTGCAGAGTGTGATAGAAATAAAATACAGTATGTGGCACCAGAAAACACCACCTCTTCTGTGTGTGCAAAATCTAGGTATAATAATATCTGCTAATTCCATAATATTAAATCTGATTGGTTTTCATTGGTGACGTCATATGTAAATGATATGCGGCCTGCGAAACTTGCACTTGGACCATAGTGCGCCCCACTGGGAAAAAAGGTTGAGAACCACTGCATTAGCCTAATGTTTAACATGGCTTGCCCTGTCATGCGCTTTGACAGATGCCTGTGCTTTTTAATGTGTTATATGTTTCCTCAGCGCAAAACTTTCATTTTATGGTGATAACATTATTTGTAAGTGTTACAAATTCACATATTTCCATTTGCATGAAGGCTCGTCCTGACAGTCTGCGTTAAACTTCAAACTTTAGGACGCATTAGAGAGGAAGACAATTAATATTTAGCGCAAAAATATAAATTTTGCTGAAATATCTGTTGTTGGACATTAAATTTAGGTTTAAAAGTCAACATGTAGTTCAAGTGTTTTATAAGAGTGGCAACTGTAATGGGATAACAGTGTGTAATATAATATAAATGATGTTTCTTACATTTACAGGATAAATGACAGTATTCTTGTCGCTTCATAATATTAAGGTTGAACCACTGTAATCACATTGACGGTTTTAACAATGTCGTTGCTGCCTATGTGTGGATCAGATACCCTCGGATTTCATCAAAAATATCTTAATTTGTGTTCAGAAGACAAACAAAGGTCATAACATAAATATAATAAATTAAATACATGTACTTTTCTGTGAGGAATTGCCCTCTTTCTACAACACAAAGACAGCAATGAAATGACACAAGGAAAGTTGAACTGAGCAATTGATATCAGCTGTCTACAGCACAGACTGTCTGAACAGACATAATGAGATCATGTGTCATCATTAAGGCTTAAATACGATGTTAAAGATATCAGATTTTGCCTCAATAAAGGTGAATAAAGCATGTAAAAAACTAATTGCTTTAAATAAACAACATATTAATACAGTGAAAACCAGAGAAGTCTGATACAGAATGGTGTCTTTCCATCTAGCTGTAACCTCACCCACCTGTTTAGGTTTAGAAATCACATCTTTTATGGATGAAGAAGGCAGACGGCGGCAACACCTGCCACTGCGCTTGAGCAGCGACAACATCTGCTCTCAAAGCCCTGTACACTCTCACTCCATATCCACAACACATTTCCAACACACAGTTGAGATCGTAGAGAACTTGCCATATCTTATCAAAGAACCACAGAATCAAGCCTCTTTCACCCTCCCGAGGACTCTTATCAAACTCAACTTATTTCACCTCACACTGTGACTAGGGCAACAGCGTGTGTGATTTTGTAAAACGGTCCTGAGCTCAGGATGCTGTCCTGGTGGGAAAATAAAGGTGTGTTTTCTTGTTAAAGGACACAGCTACTATGTGCAACCCCATACTGGGGAGGATTACCTGCATAGCTGCTGTCAGACATCAGGTTAAACCAAAAAGCCAAACACATGGTGGATGTCCTCATAGAACATAAAACTTCCCATTTCTTCCCATAAGCTCTGGCCCAGTCATTTGCCCACAGCTTAGTTTTAAGTTATTCTCATATATGGTGTATCTAGCAGTGTTTTTCACATTCAGTGTGAAAACTAATCTGAGAACTGCATGGGCTCTACAGTGGGAAGCAGAAAAGCTGTAGGAAGTTTCCATTTGAAGAAATGGAAAGTGCACCATAATGGCATCATAATACAATATTGATGGAAAAGGAAATTACAGCCTCTAATGCATCCTTTAGGTTTGTCCAGGCTGGGACATACCAAGCACTAAAATAGAAGCCAGAATGGATATGGAACTTTCTTTTAGGTTATTTTTATGAGAAAGGGCAATGGATAGAGGACCATCTCATCCCCTTGCAACTATGTATCATTTGATACAATGCACTTATTGTGTACCAGTGGCGTGCAGTGGTGTTCTGAAATGAGGAGGCACAATTTTTATTTATTTATGAATCAATGTAAATTCATGTGCATTACTCTTAACGTTGACACATCTTCCTTGTTGAATGAACATTACTTTACATTACATCAAAAAAGAAAAAAAGAAACCAAATACAATTCTATTTTGTAATTTTACATTAACAATATATTGTAATAAATTTTCTATTTATCAAAACCAAGTCAATCTCATCAAGTGAGTGTTTTAAGCATTTCTACATTCATTTCAAAATAATAACTAAAGGCAATAATAATTTAAACAATATATTTTATTTGTGTATTGATGTTTTTCTTTTTAATTGTCAACCTAGGATATTTTGGATCATCAGTCATGCTCCGTAAACACCGTCTGTCACAGACACAAATTGTAATTTTTTTAAAAAAAAAAACCTGCAGTCATCATGTTTTCAGTCCATTTCAAGTTGGATTTTGACGTGACATAAAGCGGTGATATCTAACTGGGTGATCTGTTTACTTACTTTTCAATTAGTCTTCCCATTGACGCCATTATTTGTTCATTCAAACTGACGTGCAGAACGTGCACGTCAACAAGAGGCGGGATTTATCGCACAAACCAATCATATCCAATCATAACCAATTACATCCAATCATAGCGCGATGGAGACATTGCTTCCTCTCACGTGACTTTCCCCCATTCATTCTCAATTACCCCCCACATAACCCACCGCACGCCGGGGGTACATAACCCACCCTTAAAGGTCCTATAGAGGATGTTTTGTTTTATACATTTTTGCAATATTACTTGAAACTGTCTTTACTAACTGATAAAAGACTATTTATTAGGTGCACTAAAAGGAATAATATATAAACATCAGCCAATCGTTTGTGTGATCATCGCGTAAACGATTGGCCCTCTGGCTTGTCAATCACTGCCATTACGTTCCTTGTGAGAGACGTGCGCGGATTGGCCCTCTTGGCCAATCATGGCAGTGATTGACAAGCCAGAGGGCCAATCGTTTATGCGATGATCACACAAACGATTGGCTGATGTTTTTAAGGCCCTACCTCGTGCACAGATGATGTATATTGATATTATTCCTTTCAGTGCACCTAATAAATAGTAGGGGTGTAAGAAAATATCGATACACGTGAATATTGCGATATTATGTTTGGTGATACTGTATCGATTCTCAAAAACAATGTATCGATATTTATCTATTTATTTATTTACATCCAAGATTCATGGCTTTGTGTTCGGTTTAAACAATAGACTGTATAAAACCCAACCGCTAGATGGCAGTGTTATCTCAGAACGTAAACTGACGCGGCAAACCCAGCTTACAAGAAGATAGAATTATTCCACTCCCGCGGTATACAGAGCTGAAGTGTGGACTCATTCCACTAAAGGAGATCGACAAGAGTCAGTTGTTTGCAAAATAGGCCATGTTAAAATCCAAAACTCGGGAAACGCATTGAATCTGAGAGCTCGCTTAATATCCCGATGCCATCCGCGCTGCTGAGAGAGGTGTTTCGATAGAATATGTGATATGTATGTACTGCACACTTTCCTCTCAGTAACAAAATAAACACAACAAAATTGACAGCGGTAACAGCAGAAAGAAAGCATCTGATCATAGAGATGTGGATATGTTTGCACCAGCTCTGCAGTTCAGTACTTCAGTGAAGGCACATTTAAAAAGCACTTTATACAAAAGACTGCTTTAAAGCAAGCAGCTTTACAGTATTAAATATAAAACAGACATTCAGTCATGAAATGGACTATGCACTAGTTGCACTAAAAACTGCTATACTGTGAACCTTTAAAACATATACACCTAAAGAATCCTGCAGTCACTTTACTATTTTCCCTTAGATTGCACAAAATAGTGATTAGTGATATAAATGCAAATGATACTGTATTGATTAAATAAAATGAAGTTGTTTGTAAGGTTTTATGCATATGGTGGTGTGTTCTTTATGACTGTTTTTTTCTAAAATTACATCCATTTTCTAAAAAAAACAAAAAATATCTCAATATATCGCCTTTCTTATATCGCAATATATCACAATATATCGTAACGTAACCACTGTATCGTGATATGTATCGTATCGCCAGATTCTTGGCAATACACAGCCCTAATAAATAGTCTTTTATCAGTTTGTAAAGACAGTTTCAAGTAATATTGCAAAAATGTATAAAACAAAACATCCTCTATAGCACCTTTAAACCTAACCAGACCACCAAACCTGTCCCTAACCTTACCTGTATCCCACCTCAATAGCAGCAAATGTGTTTGGCAATACAACATGAACACCATGTTCACTAAGTGAATAGTAGTTAAAGACACCTAATATAATGTGCGAGCCATATTTACATTATAACAATGTTATAAACATGTTTAATACTATATATATATTTTTGAATTAATGTAAATTAACATGATATGCTAATTAATAAAATTAATCACAGTTAAATGCATAAATTCAATAATAGATAAAAGTCCTTAAAGGCACAATATGTCATTTTTTTGCCGCTAGAGGTCGCTTATTCAAAACAAAGGCGCTTGATGGCCCCATGATTTGGACGAATCATGGGGGGTGTCTTCACGTCTAAGAATCATATTCATGGATAAGCTAATGTATTATAGATTTATTAGCATTACTTTAGTAGTTTGCCAGTAGTTAGTTTGCCAGCAGCCATATTACCCTGTAGCCCATGACTGGTTGCTCAAGAGCAGCAGAACTTTTATTATGCCGCAGTCGCCACTTCCGTTTCTTCAGGTCATGAGTATGTGGGGTAAAGCAGCGCTTTTTTTTTTTTTATCATATTAGATAATTTGTGTGTTGAAAGTTGTTATAGTGCAACTCTGCATTCACTCGGCAGCTACTATGAGACACTTGTTGCACACTGCAGTAAGCTAGATCGATATTAGGCATGCATGGTAAAACCTGGTATTCGTGGTAAATCAAGAAAATGAGATTTAAACAATAAGACTTACTGTGTTGAGCTATTTAACATGATTAGTTTTTTGTCAATGAACATATCCAAACAGTTGCTCATATGTCTAATAAAACATAATACAGTTGCATGAAAAAGTATTGCAGAATCTGTGAAAAAGTGAATTTAAAAAAAAAATAAGAGAGATCATACAAAATGCATGTTATTTTTTTATTTATCACTGTCCTGAGTAAGATATTTTACATAAAAGATGTTTACATATAATCCAAAAGACAAAAAAACAGCTGAATTTATTAAAATAACCCCGTTGTTAGGAACCATTGATTCTCAGTACTGTGTCTGGTTACCTGGATGATCTATGACTGTTTTTTTGTTTTGTGATGGTTGTTCATGAGTCTCTTGTTTGTTCTGAGCAGTTAAACTGAACTCTGTTCTTCAGAAAAATTCTCCAGGTCCTGCAGGTTCTTCAGTTTTCAAGGATTTTTTGCATATTTGAACCCTTTCCAGCAGTGACTGAATGATTTTGAGATCCATCTTTTCACACTTTCACACTGAGGACAACTGAGGGACTCAAACACAACTATTAAAAAAGGTTCAAACATTCACTGATGCTCCAGAAGGAAACACGGTGCATTAAGAGCAGGGGGGTGAAAACTTTTGAACAGGATGAAATTTTTCTTATTTTGTTGAAATATATATTTTTTTTCATTTAGTACTGCCCTTTGGAAGCTACAGAAGATACTTGCATGTTTCCCGGAAGACAAATTAAGTACAATTTACCTTGTTCTTCAAATGCAAAAAGTTTTAACCCCCAGGTCATCTCTCTTATTTTGTTAAAATTATTCACATTTTCACAGATTCTGCAAGTGGTTCACATACTAAAGTGTCTTTGGTGTTTCCATGGTTTCTACGAAAGTAAAACCGGAAATCGAGGGTAATGCGGGTATGATGTCAGTGATAGGCGACGCAAGGACACAGTCCGTGTCCTGGTTAAAATGACTTATTTCTCTGGATTTAAACATTCTTGGAAACATTTGGGATAATGCAAGTACACAAGTCAACAAAATATATAACACTGTTCTAGTGGTTTTTGGATATTTTAATCCAAAAATCTTACATATTGTGCCTTTAAATGAAGATATTTTAAAACATTACTTCAAAGGCATATGAATAAACAGATATTACAAAAAGTGGCAAAATATTTAGTTTTTTTTTTCTTTATCATTGAACTTAAGCATCTCTGAAATTCTTTTGAGTTTGTCAATATGTCTGAGGGGTGACTTTCTTACATATGCATTCTTGGATTATGTCTGTTCTATTTGTCAGTATTTCTCATGACATTGTGGCACTGATCTTGAGGCAGGATTAACTGTTGTCATTCATCATTTTAGATGTTATTGAAGACATCCGCAACCTGCCGGATTCATTTTCAGTCCAGTCTGTTTGAAAGAGCCTTTTCACATATCACTGCAAAAATCAACTGGTGTTCAAGCTACGCAGAGGGCAATTTGACCCCCTGTTCTATCCAATCATGCTTTGAAACACTGACACAGGCTGAAGAAATCTACAAACACACTCTGACTCAGCGTAAATTTGTGTCGTGTACATCAATAAAATATTGGGCTATCACTACGCACTGAATTTCACAGTGGGATATTGTGTGAAATAATCATTTTAGGAATCTCTGCAGAAATGCTCTGTCCTGTTCAACTGCTGTGTTCAGTTTTAAAAAATTGTAATGCATTGAAGTCTGTGTTTCTTGGAGTATTGTTTATAGAAAGTGGCAAATAAAGAGATAGGGAGGGAGGGAGAGAGAGCATGCTCCTCATAGCTTCTAAATGGCCATGAAGGAAGATAAAAGTCAGTCCACCCCCAATATATCTTGCTGCGAAAATATTCACAAATTGCCCACTGAGGCAGCTCAATGTCCCTTTAAATAATGTGGTAGCAAGTATTAAAAAAATGTACTTCACTGGCACACAGTTCTGGTTAGGACTAGTACATACACAGAAAACACATTTCACAATCTGTTACCATGGTGACAGGGAAATGACAAAAGAGTGTATTTCTAATGGATACAGTGCTTCTTGTCACATTCAGATAGTGTTCAAAGTCAGACACCCAGACCTCTCAAACACATTCTTTGACATTAACTCTTCAAACCATCATCATCTTCACTTGCAGGTACATGCCATTTCACTGAGGCAATTAGACAAGCTTGTGAGTTGTACTTTAGAGTGCTTGTTATTTAATACATGTTGAAGTGCAAGCACCAAATTTCCTACTGCAACTTTAATGAACCTATTTGCATCTAAAGAGATTAAAGTCATCAATACAGAATCACTCTAATACTAACACATGCGTGATTACATTCTTTAATGGAGAAAGATGAGATAATTCACGTTTGATGCCTTGTGCATTTGAGAAAATAGCTCACATTAATATAATGCCATGATTTGTATTTTTATAAATGACAGCCAACCCTCAAAAACAAGATCATGTATAACCTATGCAGCCATTAAGCAACTCTCAAACAAAAATACTGATAGACTTTTCTCTTCAAAAGGGATTTTTAGTTATAGCTGCAAAAATTCCTGTCGTCCACGCCCGAGCTAAAATAGTTTCCTAATCACATCAGTTATTATAGCGTTTTTACAGTCTTGACTTGGTAAATACATTGCTTGCAATCATGCATGGACATGTTTCCGGACTGCATGGCATGCATAACCAATAAAATTGTGAAAAGAATAAGGAATGCCATAATTACAGTAGTTTAAGAAGTTTTTAACTTACCTTTTAAACTGAAGTAACTAGTGTTAAACTGACCGCCACTTCCGGAGGACAAGAAAACTGCGGAGAGAACTACGAAATGTATCCGCGCGGCATCTTGTCGACAACACAGCGTAATCAAGCGAAGAAGAATAACAAACCAAATAGATTTGTGAGTAGACCGTCACCTCTTTTGAAGTTTACGTTGGGTATTAGCGTAACTGACCTCCAAGCAATACAACTGGATACAGTTAAATATTGAGACAAACCGCTATTATTCGACATGTAGAAATAAAACGATTAAATGAGCTGAATCAAAAACGAGTCAGAAGATGCGCTGCCCTCGCGCTCACTGTGCAAATAAACGGTCTGGTTGTGCGCGTGGGTTCTGCGAGCGGTTCACAGACGCAACTGAAAGTGACCTTAACCAATCAGCGGGGGAATTACCATGTACGTCACAAGTAGAGGCGGGGCTACACCGGGTTGACAACACCTTTCCGTGACGTCGCCGCATTCTCAGAGCTCACAGCGTTTAAATAAATGTAACTTAATGTTTTTAAGCACACAATTTTGTTGCTGTTTGGTTACGTTGATGAATATATATGGTTCTTTTTAACATAATGCCTACATTTTGTAATTTATTAATACATCTTTGCTCAGCTGCTTCCCCTGGGCAGCAACATTTTAAATAGGCTATCTGGTGATGGATGTTGGTCCTTATGAAGGTCACTCCAAAGTCACTTTGTATACAACTCCTATTATATATAGCATCATTCCTGGACTGTCCTTGACCTTTGACAGATTTCCAGATGGAGCATAGATGGAAAAAAGACCCTCTATAAAGCAGTGACATACCCACGGGTAAGCTACCCAGTTGGATGATTTTAATGTTGTTGAACCTATATAATATAAATGATTGAGTGAAATATTAGATTAAATATTAATTTTATAATAATATTACAATTATTCTAAATGTATTTATATAGCCTAATATAACAAACCTATAATAATATTAGTCAAAAGATGAATATATTTGCAATTATCTTTTTTTTTCCTTTTAGGAATTTGAGGAAATTTATAGGCTAAAGCAGTGGTTCCCAAACACATTCCTGGAGGCCCACCAACACTGCACATTTTGCATGTCTCCTCCATCAAACACACCTGTTTAATGTTATCAGCTCATTAGTAGTGACTCAGAGATCTAAAATGGGTGTGTCAGACAAAGGAGACATGCAAAATGCGCAGTGTTGGTGGGCCTCCAGGAATGTGGTTGGGAACCACTGGCCAAAAGCACATGTTTGGTCATTTGCATGGATGACACTCATAGCTGAAAATGTACATTCACCAGACAGATTTCAGAAACTCATCATGAAAGGTTCTTCACATGTTTGCTCCTAGAACTGTCAAAACCTGTGAAATACAAACAAGCTCTGGTGTCTCTATAAAAGAAAAGGTGAGAGAAAATTTGATGAGTTTTTCTACTATGGCATTGATTTCACTGTAAAAAGATTGTAATTTTAACTGTAAAAGACTGTAAAAAATGCTAAAGTAAAAAAACTATTAATTGGTTAACTGTAATAGATGTAATAAACTGTAATACATATATAATCTTACATTTCATGTAATTTTACATTAAAAAAATTCCTGCACACTATCATTGCTTAAATTATAAAAATTCCTTAATTTGCTACAACGTTTCGGTCCCATGACCTTCATCAGGCATATCCATCTTTTGTAAGCATTGATAGTGTGTGGGACTTTCTTTTGTTTTTGATTTTTGACTTTTTTGGTCCTTTCTCCTATGCACCTATCCATTACCTGCAGGTGTGTGAGGGTAATTGATAATTAATTGATGTAATTTCACAGTAAAATGGGGTTAATGTACCATTTTGGAAGTAAAAAAAAACAAATCATCTTATTTACATTAAAAAGTTATAAACTTATGTTTCTAGAATTCCCTGACACTTCACATTTTACGTTTTTTTCTTTTTAGCATATATGTCTCTTTGTTTTTTTTTCATGCACATTAGGGTTTGTTACATCTTATGTTGTTGAATTAATGGTTATTGCATTATATTTTACTGTCATGGTGTTTTGTATGTATGTGTATGACACTGTTTGCACCTTCAGTATATTTTAGTACTTACCTCAGCTTTTGGTAAAAGCTACTCTAAGAAAAAAAAGTAGGGTTCTGTATAGAACCCTATTGTCACAGTCTCCGTCTGTCCAGGACTCCATCTCCCATCATCCTCTCTGGCCCTCACCTGCACTCACTCCACCATCAGCTGAACACACACACCTGTTCCCCGTCAGCACCTCATCACACAGGACTATTTAAGCACACCACTCACCTCCCTCAGTTGTCTGGTCTCGTTATTACGAAGAGGACTGTTTCATGGTAATCTCCAAGATGTCTAAGCTACTATCCTGTTCCACTCCAACATGTTTCCTCAGTCTCCGTGCTCCTGTGTCTCCGTGTGTCAACTTACTTCCTACGTGTATCCTCACCATCACCGACCACCCATCCTCTCAAGATCCTCGTACCTGCAAGATAATGGACAGTGTTATCTCCAGTCTCCGCTTAACTACATTCTATTCACCTATTTCACTTACCTGCATCTCTGTTCACTACCTGCTCTTGTTAATAAACACCCTTCTGCATCATATCTGTGTCTCCGTCCCATCTGTCCGTAACACCTATAGGGTACTTGACTCAATGTTAAAGAATATTTTGTGGCAAAAAAACACAAAACACAAATTAAGATATTTTTGTTGAAATCCAATGGCTCCGTGAGACCTGCATAGGGAGCAATGACATTTCCTCTCTCAAGATCCATAAAGGTACTAAAAACATATTTAAATCAGTTCATGTGAGTACAGTGGTTTAATATTATAAAGCGACGAGAATATTTTTGGCGTCCCCCCCCAAAAAAACTACTTATTTAGTGATGGCTGATTTCAAAACACTGCTTCAGGAAGCTTCAGAGCGTTATGAATCGGCATGTTGAATCAGCGGTTCGGAGCGCCAAAGTCACGTGATTTCAGAAGTTTGGCGGTTTGACACGCGAACTCTGAAGCTTCCTGAAGCAGTGTTTTGAAATCAGCCATCACTAAATAAGTCGTTATTTTGATTGTTTTTTGCCGCACCAAAAATATTCTTGTCGCTTTATATTAATATTGAACCACTGTACTCACATGAACTGATTTAAATATGTTTTTAGTACATTAATGGATCTTGAGAGAGGAAATGTCATTGCTGGCAATGCAGGCCTCACGGAGTCATCGGATTTCAACAAAATCTTAATTTGTGTTTCGAAGATGAACGAAGGTCTTACGGGTGTGGAATGGCATGAGGGTGAGTAATAAATGACATTATTTTCCTTTTTGGGTGAACTAACCCTTTAATTTCTGTAATTAAATTTGTAATTACACTGTCGTTGACCCTCTCCTTACACATTAACCCACCCTTAAACCTAACCAGACCATCAAACCTGTACCTTACCCGTATCCCACCTCAAAAGCAGCACAAATGTTTTGTAATACATCAACACAATGTACATTGTACCAAACAAATTTTGTAAGTACAAAGTAGTTAAAGACACCTAATTTAAAGTGTAACCCATTTTTTTTCCTAATGATAGTGTTTATGAGCTGTTTAATTTATAATATTCAAAACTGAATTAAAACAAAATTAATTAAAACTAAATCTATCCCAATATGTTGTTTTTAGTTTTAAAAAGTGAATCATACTAACCCTGAACCAACCCCTAAACCTATAACCTTAACCCATGTATTTACCTTATATTAACCAGTATTTTTAGGTTAGTTCACTGTAAGTACACATAAGTCCATGTACTGTAAAATAATGTGCAGCTGTAATTTTTGTAATTTTCATTACAGTGCTAATGGTTTGGGTAAATGGAGTGGCACTACTCATTCAGTTGTGGAGGCACCTGACACAAAAAGGTTGGGAATCATTGCCTTTACACATAAACATATAAATGTATGATGTTACAGTTTGATTTATGATGTATCCATAATGTTTTAAGGTTATTAAAAATGCATGTCATATCCTTTTTGTTATACATAGCAACATCCACAGGCACATAAATTATGTTCAGGTTGTCACCATGATAACACCAATAAGTAACCAATGAGTAAGAAGTGGACAACCCTTCAGAAAATGAACTATCAGATAATAACTGCAGAGCATACAAGAGTGTTCAAGAGCATCCAAGCCTCTAGTTTGTGTCAAAACCAATCAGCAGCAATAAAGAGAAGCCAAATAATACATGAGTAGCACAATGTATCTTTCATCAGTTTGGTCTTGCCAGTTATGGATGAGAAAGTAAAAACAGAGAAGGGATGTTGAGGGTATTGTTAGTCATAGTCGGACATGCTGTGTGTTATGGGGGTGTGTTCACCAAGCTGTGCATATTTTTAGCACATTCCTGGGGTATTACACACACCCTCATCATTGAGAGTGCTTATGTGTGTTAGAAGACAGTGTATTCATTCATGTGAAGTGGGTTTGTGCGTGACTGCACTGGAAATGTGTGGGCTTCCACCAGAAACTATATGCAAACAATAATCACACAGCATTATAACAGTTTGCATCCACCATCAACCAAAAACATTTCCAAAGCACAGAGTTTGAGGAAGTTCCCATGGTGAAATGTGGTTTGTTGAGTCTTTAACTAAGCAACATTACACTATCAACGTTTGTCTTTATTATTGAAAATATTTATATGTACAGCGTATTAAACTACACTACCCCCCGGTTTCACAGACAAGGCTTAAGCTAGTCCTAGACTAAAATGCATGTTTGAGCTGTTTAACTGAAAGAAACTTGTACTGACTTGTCTTAAAATATGTCACTGCCATTGTTTTGTCTCAAGATGCACACTAGTAATGTTTTTTTCTAGTGTATGTTTATAAAAGCAACTTAAATATCCTAATTTAACTAAGGCCGAATCCTAGCTTAGGCTAAGCCCAGTCTGTGAAACAGGGCCAACATGTTGTAATTGCCTCCAGCTACAATAACGTGTAGACAAAATAACTCTATTATTCAAATGAGTTCAGCTATTATAATCAACACAAATGCTCTACAGCAGTGGTTATCAACCAGGAGGCTGGCGCCCACTAGAGGGCTTCTGCTAACTTATTTAAATTCAGTTATATGAACATAATCTTAATTGCTTAAATGCAATGAATAAATTACAACAGAAGAACAGGCACATATCAGCTTAGATAGGAAAGCCTTCGATTATTGTCTTGGACAAAGAGGGTGGAGTGTTTTAAACAAAACCCACTACTGCACAGGGGCTTTGTTTCAGTTGATTGAAGATTTCTAAAGAAAGACAATGTTCCCATCTAGTGTTGGAATTGAGATACTACAAAATTGTGTTCTCGTTATCTAGTGGCTAGATTCCTAAAAGCATAAGTTATGTCGAGAACTTTCGTATTCAGCAATAGCATTATCATTGTCACCTTAACAAAATATTATATTAAATTAAATATCTGGTAGGTCACATGACAGCATGGCGAATATAGTAGGCTACATCCAAAATACGTTCATACTACACACATTCATACTATATAGAACATACTTTTTATATTATATTATATTATATTAATGTCACCGTTCTGTTTAGTTGTGTTCATGGACTTTCGTGTTTCTTTGTTCAGATTCCCGCCACTCATCTCCATACTTACCGTCATTATTAGTTCATATGTGTCAGCTGTGTTTAAGTAATTATCCTCGTTGTGTTCACTACTTAAGTTGTTCCTTCTCGCTTCTCCTGCACTCCTTGTCCGGTCACAGTGCGAGCTTGTACTGTTTTGGATTTACCTGTTTTGATATTAAAGTTACCTGTTTGAATCTTTATCTGCTGTGTCTGCCTGCCTGCACGCACAGCGTTAATTATATTATGCTATATTATATTACATGAGACCCTGGACCACAAAACCAAGGGTCATCATCATCAAGGGTTATACTTATACATCATCTGAAAGCTGAATAAATAAGCTTTCTATTGATGTATGGTACAATATTTGGTTGAGATACAACTATTTGAAAATCTGGAATCTGAGGGTGCAAAAAAAAAAAATCTAAATATTGAGAAAAATCCCCTTTAAAGTTGTCCAAATGTTGTCCAAAAAGTCCTTAGCAACGCATATCCACTCACAAAAATAAATTTTTGATATATTCACAGTAGGAAATTTACAAAATATCTTCATGGAACATGTGTCATGATCACTAGTGGGAGTGCCCTAAATCAGCCACTAGAGGGCACTCCAACCCGGACTCTTGTTTTCTTCACTTGGACTTCATTTCCCAGAACTCACTTCCCGGACTCATTACTTCTTCATTGCACCCAGCTGTCTTGTGTTATGTTCATTAGTGTCTGTCTATTTATATCTGGTTTGTTTCTGCTTTTGTTATCATGGTTTCATTTATGGTCACCGGTTTCTCTGTTTGTTTTCTGTTTGGACTGCTCTGTGGATTTTGACCCTTGCTTGTTTGTGGATTATGTGTTAGATTACCCCATTAAAGCTGCATTTGGATCTTACCTTCTTGTCTCTGTGCCATTAGGTGACAACATGATCTTTACTTAATATCCTAATGATCTTTGGCATAAAAGAAAAATCAATAATTTTGACCCATACAACGTATTGTTGGCTATTGCTACAAATATACCCGTGTGACTTATGACTGGTTTTCTGGCCCAGGGTCACATATTATATCATGTTATATTATTTTTGTATTTCAAACTAATTGTGAGCTTTGTAATTTTGCAACATTGATGTTCATGTCTTTCTTTCTTCAGTCGAAAAACAAATTAAGGTTTTTGAGGAAAACATTTCAGGATTTTTCTCCATATGGTGGACTTCACTGGGGTTCAATGGGTTGAAGGTCCAAATTGCAGTTTCAGTGCAGCTTCAAAGGGCTCTACATGATCCCAGACGAGGAATAAGGGTCTTATCTAGCAGAACGATCGTTCATTTTCTAAAAAAAAAATAATAATAATTATTTACTTCTTAACCACAAAAGCTCTTCTTGCACTGCTCTGCAATCCGGCAGAAAGTGGAAGTACTACGGTAGGGTGAAAAAAAAATCTAATTTTCTCCTCCAGCTTCAAAATCATCCGATATCGTTGTTTTACCTTTTTTTGTAAAGGCCGTTTGACTTAGTCTTTGCACGTTCACTTTGTAGACATTATTTCCGCCTACATCACGTGGGACCTTTGTAACATGATTACGTCATGCGTGCGGGTTGCAGAGCAAAACGAGCATTTGTGTTTAAAATGTAGTTTTAAAATTCTTTAGAAAATGACCGGTTGTTTCGCTAGACAAGACCCTTATTCCTCGTCTGGGATCGTGTAGAGCCCTTTGAAGCTGCACTGAAACTGCAATTTGGACCTTCAACCCGTTGAACCCCACTGGAGTCCACTATATGGAGAAAAATCCTGGAATGTTTTCCTCAAAAACCTTACATTATTTTTGAGTGAAGAAAGAAAGACTTTAACATCTTGGATGACATGGGGGTGAGTAAATTATCAGGAAATTTCCATTCAAAAGTGAACTAATCCTTTAACACAGTGTTTCCCAACCCTGTTCCTGGAGGCACACCAACAGTACATGTTTTGGATGTCTCCCTTATCTGATCCATATATTTCTAGTCCTGGAGTTTCTACTAACGAGCTGATGAGTTAAATCAGGTTGTGTTTGATTAGGAAGAGTTGGAAAATGCGTAGTGTTGGTGTGCCTCCAGGAACAGGGTTGGGAAACACTGCTTTAACATATGTAATAGTTTCCACACCTAAAAACATGGGATTTGCGCCCTCTGTTGATTTAGTAGAGTCATTGATCACCAAAGTGATTCGTGGAATGTACTAAATTAGCTAGTCGTGTAACAAACATGAGAGAAAACATTATGAACTACTACCATAATCGTTTATGTGACAGTTAAACTGCAAACAGTAACTTTTTTTATAGTGTCCGAAGAAGTCAACAAAAGTTATGGTTTACTCTGACATTATTATTCACAGAACAACTTTCTTGGTAAATAAGTGACAGGAAAAACATTAGGCTTATGTATGCAAGGCCCGTAGAAGGTCATTCAAAAATACTGCAGTCTCTATTTATAAACCTCCAACAATGGCTGAAATACAGATTGCCGTCATTCTTCATCTTTCTGTATGCAGAGGTGTCGCAGGCGCTGCAGTGAAAGGATCTGTGTACCCAAGCGCTCAAGGACAACCAGTGGGCCGACACACATTGCTGCTGTGAGACATGCTTTTCACTTGTTTGAAAAAGGTCCAGAAGTACAAATAAAAAAGAAAACTGTTCTCAGTCTAGTGATGACTGTTCTCATCGTGTAAAGCGATCATGTCTCTTCAGAAAATTTGGACTAAACTGCTCAATTCATATGGATTAGTTTTACAATCTCTTTAACTATTTGAAGCGTCAAAGTGGTAGTTGCATAGACTGTCAATGGAGGGACACAAATCTCTCAGATTATATAAAAAATATCTTTATTTTGTGTTTGTAAGATGAATGAAAGTCTTACGGGCTTGGAACGACATGAGTAATTGATGACAGAATTTTTATTTTTGGGTGAACTAAGGCTGTGTCAGAAATCACATACTCTCTTGATTAAGTAATTATTTTATGACCACTAAAAAGTATGTTCTGTATAGTATGAATGTGTGTATGAATGTACAGTAATTCGGACGTACTACATTCCCCATGCTGTCATTATCATGTGACCTACCAGAGTCAGTTACATCGCTTCAGTTACATACACTGCCATTCACAAATCCTCTCCAGTAGCCTCATGGGATAGTAGTCCATCGTATGCACACTTCAGAATCTCGTCGGAAGACATCCGGGTACTTTTTGCCTACTCTTTTATGTCACATAGTGTTTTTCGCCTATTATATAGGGAAGAATGCAATTTCGGATGCAGCCAACCCTTTAATATTTCTGAGTAACAGTGTACTGTACTCCCAGAGTACATTGGCATGAATAAATTAAGCAAATTTTTTTTTTTGCTTTATTTGACAATTTTATTTGTTGACTTGTGTCAGCATTAGCGCAATAAAGACAGCAAATAAAATGTTGTAATGGTAAGAGTCTTATTAAATTAAAACTTAATTTAATAGTTACCATTGTTGTGTTTTGCTTGTTAAATGTTGATGTCTGTGTGTGACTCAAGCAGATTTGCAAGATATTGGCACAACTATAGGAAATTAACCTCCTTAAGTGTCTGATGTTTCACAGTAGTATGGTTTTTAAGAAATAGCTGTTAACAATTCCATTGTAATAGACCATAATTCAACATGAAATGCAAATGAGAGATTTAGTGAGAAGTTAGTTTATCTTTTAAAAGCAATGTGTTTATTATTTCTCTTCCTTTGAAACTTCAAATAACTGTGATTTCACAAGTTCACACTTACAAATAATCAGATAGTGTAAAGAGTATGTGTATTTGGCGTGCTGTCTGATGGGAGGGCTCCTAGCTCGGAATTTGGTCCGAACCCAGAGTACTCCCCCCTTACCCCTGGATAGAATAGGAACCAGCCAAGAATTTCCCTTCAGGTGGACACAGAAAAACTGTAGAGGAACATAGGTGAGTCAACTATGTATATAGACATCCTCTTGTGCTGATTGGGTAGATCATTTGAATGTGTTCCTCCCAAACTTTGTCAATAAAACATCATTTTTGTTGCATTGCTGCATCAATAGGAAGTGAATTATGGTAATATAAATGTTCCAAAAGTTCCAAGTGCCCAACCAAAGGGAACACTAATCACCATAATGGTGAATTCAAACAAAACCATTTTATGAAAATCAACATCAATTTATGAAATCAACTGTTCTCTCAAAATTGACAATTCAACATTCAAGATGACTTTGGAAAATGAGTGCTTAAATAAAGTGGTAAATTCTGTTTTTGTGTGTGTGTGCAAACAAAGCACTCGCATCACTTCATTAAATTGAGGTTAAATCTTACATATTACATATTATGTTCGTAAATGTTACATATCCTTCTGTCTTAGTCCTGCCTATTATGCCAGCTGTTACAATACTGTGTTACTCCCTAGAAAAGTAACTAATTGTGTTACTTAGTTACTTTTTATAGAAAGTAATGCGTTATGTTACTTTTGCTATACTTTTTAGCACTTTTTTGGGGGGCAAATGTAAAGGCCTTCTCACACCAAAAGTGTAATGAATAAGCCTCAGGGCTAAAGGAAATCCAAATTCACTCCTGTACAGTAGAGGGCGCATCTGAAACTTACCTCTCAGCTGTGCTGCCATTTTGGATCACAGAAAAATAGAATGCAGAGAAGAAAGTTCAACACTCTAACTTAAAGAATGAAACACAAATGTGATGTTTATCTAAAGTCATTTTTGCTTATTGGTATGGTTGAATTGGATCATCGAAGGTCAGCAGCAAAGACATTGGTTCATAAAGTGAGATTACATAAAAGTATATTTATATTATTTAACATTTAGGCCTAATTATTGCATGTTTGCGTAATAGTCTGAGTGTGCATTTCTGTTTTTATTCATTTTGAGGAATACTGAATCTGTTTTTGTGCAAATGTGTAAATGCATGCTCACATTTAGTTTAAACTGCAATAATCATGTTCACAGCGCACACAACACCTTTGCACTTACTCCTGATTTCTCTCAACATGGGGACAGTAGAGAAAAAGTAACTCAGATATTTTGTTGTAATTTTAAAAGTTAATATGATACTTTACTTGAAAACAGTAATCTGATTATGTAACTCATGTTACTTGTAATGCAATATCCCCAACACTGGTCAGTATGGAGATAAACTTGGGATGGTAACCATCCAGGAGAAAAGGTGTAGGCCTATTTGGTGTACTGTATTAATGCACAGTGTATGAATACAATAAATGGTTGTTATGGTTTAGAAGAAGAAAACTATAGATATGGTTCACTGAAAGTATCAATAATACATCTTTCAAGAGTCATAAAAATGACAGGGAAAAAAATGTCTGGTAGATTGCCCAGTGAAGGCCACTCTGTAATTTTTTTTTTTATTTATTTATTTTTTTTTACATTGATTCTCCCTCTATAAACCTCCAACAATGGCTAAAATACAGATTGCTGTCATTCTTCAGCTTTCTGTATGCAGAGGTGGCACAGATGCTAGAAGAATGAAAGAATTTGTGTTTGCAAACGCTCAAGGACATTGCTTCTGTGAGACATGCTTTTCAATAGTTTGAAGAATAAATAAAAAGAAAACCATTCTCAGTGAATCTAAGGTCATTCTGGCACCTTTTAAATAGAAAAAGAAAGGACAAACTCAGAATTCAGTGAACTATCTGCACCTAAGAGAGCTACAGATAAATGATTTAGTATATAATGATTCTCATTTTGGAGCAGGGGCGGACATACACTATATTGCCAAAAGTTTTGGGATGCCTGCCTTTATGTGCACATGAACTTTAATGACATCCCATTCTGGCAAGGCTTTTCACAAGGTTTAGGAGTGTGTTTATGGGAATTTTTGACCATTCTTCTAGAAGCGCATTTGTGAGGTCAGACAGTGATGTTGGCGAGAAGGCCTGGCTCACAGTCTCCACTCTAATTCATCCCAAAGATGTTCTATCGGGTTGAGGTCAGGACTCTGTGCAGGCCAGTCAAGTTGCTCCACACCAAACTCACTCATCCATGTCTTTATGGACCTTGCTTTGTGCACTGGTGCGCAGTCATGTTGGAACAGGAAGGCGCCATCCCCAAACTTTTCCCACAAAGTTCGGAGCATGAAATTGCCCAAAATGTCTTGGTATGCTGAAGCATGAAGAGTTCCTTTCACTGGAACTAAGAGGCCAAGCCCAACCCCTGAAAAAGAACCCCACACCATAATCCCCCTCCACCAAACTTCACACTTGGCACAATGCAGTCAGGCAAGTACCGTTCTCCTGGCAACTGCCAAACCCAAACTCGTCCATCGGATTGCCAGACAGAGAAGCGTGATTTGTCACTCCAGTGAACACGTCTCCACTGCTCTAGAGTCCAGTGGCGGTGTGCTTTACACCACTGCATCCGACGCTTTGCATTGCACTTGGTGATGTAAGGCTTGGATGCAGCTGCTTTGCCATGGAAACCCATTCCATGAAGCTCTCTATGCACTGTTCTTGAGCTAATCTGAAGGCCACATGAAGTTTGGAGGTCTGTAGCTATTGACTCTGCAGAAAGTTGGCGACTTCTGCACACTGTGCGCCTCTCATGCGCTGACCCCGCTCTGTGATTTTACGTGGCCTACCACTTCGTGGCTGAGTTGCTGTTGTTTCCAATTGCTTCCACTTTGTTATGATACCACTAACAGTTGATCGTGGAACATTTAGTAGTGAGGAAATTTCACGAATGGACTTATTGCACAGGTTGCAACCTATCACGGTACCACGCTTAAATTCATTGAGCTCCTGAGAGCGACCCATTCTTTCACAAATGTTTGTAGAAGCAGTCTGCATGCCTAGGTGCTTGATTTCATACACCTGTGGCCATGGAAGTGATTGGAACACCTGAATTCAATGATTTGGAGGGGTGTCCCAAAACTTTTGGCAATATAGTGTATTTGAGAGACTCAATCTTCAAATGAGATGTATGTATTTTGTTTGTGAAAGGGGTTGTCTGGATTACAAAATGCATTTTATCAACAAAATGTTTTAATACATAACACTTTTTTTTCATTAATTCAGTTTTTATTTTATGTTTATTTGCTCCTTTGATGATGCCGCCACACAACTACAGGAGCGGAAGCACTGGCTGGACTGGTGGGGATCGGTATGATGGAAATATAGCGGGATACCGGGGGATGTGGGAGCTGTAAGGATGTTCCCTCGGAATATCAACTTTAATCATCTTCTTACTGTAAGAACACACACAGACACAGGATTATAAATCTTTTACAATGAAAAGATTGTGCTTTCACTCTGTCCTTGACCCATCCCTGCCTGACAGCAAAACCAGTTACTCAACAAAATGAAAAGAAGAGAGCAAGAAGAGAAGAGCATGTGTGTTATTTTAATGTGCAGTTTATCCAAACAGTGAAAATTAAGGGGGGGGGAAACATACAGCATGCAAGGTGTAAAAAAAAACAGACAGAAACAAATTTCATAACTTTACCTCATGTCAATGTCCGTTGGTTTGGGAACCCTGGAAACAAACCATAATAAATAAATAAATAAATCAATAATGATAATATCAACCTATTGTTTGATTAGTGTGATAAGTGAGAGTCTGTGAAAACTTACAGCTGGTCATTCAGTCGGACATTACTCTTCTTGGTTAGGGTGAGGTCATAATATTGCTCAATGATAACAGACCTAAAGATAAACACATTAAAATTTTAGTCTGGAGTCTAAGTTGAATTTTTTAAGGCATCTAACAGGCGTTATCGGATTTTTCAT
>RJVU01072388.1:44814-110721 GCA_003731715.1 Anabarilius grahami
ATCTGTTTTTCAATAAAACAAATGAAATGATATATATAAATAATGTAAATTAAATATTAAACAATACTATATTTAATTTACATAATTTTAATGAAATAGTTTAATTAATTTAATAGTTGAATTAATTAAATAAATTAATAAAATAACCATATATATATATATATTAAACAAGAAACTTAAAATATTTCAAAAAATTTATGTATTTTTATATTTAATATTTTTATTTTAGTTATTTTATTATTTTGATTGTGTTCAATACATATCAGATATGACTTAAAAAATTAGCAATACTTACTCAGGCAACACAGATCCTCCAAAGCCGAAGTGTTGATGTCCCCTAATGACTGCAGGGATATGTTCATTCTGATAACTGAAAGTCATCTTTCTATAAGCCTGTTGGCTTTGCTGTTTATGATGCCTTTTTGGGTACACCCTGTTGTCCCTTGTGTAAAATTGAAAGCATAGTTTAGGTCACATTACACTTTATTGTCTTTATGCTTATGTCCTCAAAACATAATAACAAAATACTCCTCTTCATTATATATAACTAAATCTTAAATGCAGCCTCCTTGAATATTCTCACCTGGGAATATAGAGTCCAGTGATGCTTAACGGTTTCCTCAAGATGGGTGGAAGTATGAGTGGAGAAGAGCAGGTTTCCTCTTTCATGCTTCCCTGACCAATGCTCTGGCACACAAGTTGAAAGGTGGGCAGGTGTTCAGCCTGATTCTGCTGGATCAAAGGACAGCGAATGTTGGGCAGGTCACCGCCGCCGTGTAAATCGCATCTGCTCCCGTAGACTTGGATTCCCACACTGTTCATAGTATTGAATCTACAAACAGCCACATGAAACCACAGAGTGACACTTTATCCAAGTCCAAACACCATCACTATGGAAGCTCAGCTGCGGCCTTTGTTGTGTTTAAGGGATTTGGTGATGCGAGATGCTCATTAGACCTGCCTCGCTGACAGATCGCACTTAATTCTGCTGCTAAGCCCTTAAACTCACTTATAAATTCCGAATATAATCCAAAAGTCATCTTTGAACAAATTAGGCTGAAGTCAGTTCCCGTCGGTAGGTTTTAACTGTTACACTCAAAGCTAATTATGTAAATTCAAAAGTAAATGTATTCCTAATGAATAATGCAAGAAATCAATAGCCTCCAGAGAGCAATCACAAATCCGAATGTAAAGTCTGCTGTGGCCGGGCCTCCGAGTGCAGAACGTTCGGTGCTTGTATTCAATAGATAGGCTGAAACCAGAGCAGGCCATCTGAGAAACAGAGATCTAGGCTACTGCAGAGAGTGGAAAACCATCTCTGGTTTCAGCAGCTAACTGAATTCATAGCGCATGCATCCAATGAAAAAGTAGTGCAGTTTACACATGTCGGAATGTTTAAAGATGTAGTTCACCAAAAATGAAACATCTGTCTTCATTTACTCACCCTCATGTGTTTCCCAAACTCATAAGTCTTTCATTCATCTTTGGAACACAGATGAAATTAACTATTTTCTCATCATTTTTGTCCATCAAGATCCATGCATCCAAAATTTTCAAGCTTCAAAACTTTTATAAAGACATTATTAGTCAGTAATGAAGTGAACGGTTTAATCCAAGTCTATTCTAAAGATATACGATTGTTTTATATGATGAACAGATTTCATTTAGACTTTTATTCACATACGACACTGATCAATGCACAAGTATAAAGCACGTCAAATTTTGTAAATGGAAGCTTAAAGGGTTAGTTCACCCAAAAATGAAAGTTCTGTCATTAATTACTCACCCTCATGCCGTTCCACATCCGTAAGACCTTCGTTCATCTTCGGAACACATATTAAGATATTTTTGATGAAATCTGAGATGTTTTTTTCTTTATCCCTCATAGACAGCAATTTCACGTTTTTTTTCTTTCAAGGTCCGGAAAGGTACTAAAGACATCGTTAAAATAGTCCATGTGACTGCAGTGGTTCAACCTTAATGTTATGAAGCGACGAAATCGACTTTTTCTGCATAAAAACAAAACAAAAATAACGACTTTTTTTAACAATATCTTCTCTTCTGTGTCATTCTCCTATGCTATTTACGTTCAGCGCTTCCAGGTCCAGAACGCCGACTCATTAGACACAAAAAGTATTCTCGTCACAATAGTCACATGGATTATTTTAAGTCACGTCGACTGTTTTAACGATGTCTTACTAAAGTAGTACCTAAAATAGTACCTTTCTGGACCTTAAAAGTGGTGGTTAAATTGCTGTCTCTGCGGGGGATAAAAAACCTCTCAGATTTCATCAAAAATATCTTAATTTGTGTTCTGTAGATGAACGAAGGTCTTACAGGTTTAGATCGACATGAGGGCAGTAATTAATGACAGAATTTTCATTTTGGGGTGAACTAACCCTTTAAAAGTGTATGCTTGACCCACAAGAACCAATGAAGTTGAGCTTCCATTTACCAAATTTGATATGCTATATGAATATGAATGTTCATTTATGTTATTTTTTGAAGCATAAACATTTTAATTGCACACACTTTCAATGGATGGACAAAAATGATGATAGAATATTAAAAATCTCTGCATTTGTGTTTCGAAGAAGAACAAAAGTCTTATGGGTTTTGAACAATGATATTTTAATTTTCGGCTGAGGTGAAGTATAGTCATTATAGTCAAGTTTTACATTGTTTTACATAATGAGTTTAAGTAGATTTAAACAAACTTTCGGTTATACTTTATTTTGATGGTCCCTTTAACACATTCTGTTGACTAAAAGCAACGTTGCACCTACATATCTAACTCTTATTAGATTGTTAGTGGAGTATTAGTAGACTGGTAGGGTTGGGGTTAGAATAAGTTGACATGTACTTGTAAATGTATTTATAGTCAGTAGAATGTCTGTTGGGGGACCATCACAATAAAGAGTTAGATATTATGCAGACAGTCTACTAATACTCTAATGAGAGTATGACTTGTAGTTGCAAAGTTACTTATAGTCAACAGAATGTTTAAAAGGGACCATTAAAATAAAGTGTTACCAAAGTTGTAGGAATGGATGCAGGTTTGTAAAAGTTATTTTACATTTAGCTGTATTCAAGAGACTCAAATATTCTGATAAGTTAGAAAACATTGCCTTACCCTCTCCTTAATTCTCCATCCATTGTAATATCAGCTCTCGAAAAACAGTCAGCTTAATTTATTTTTATGTTTCAAGTGATTAAAAAAGAATGCAGACCTGCATGGGCACAATAGTCACACGTTGTATTATGACATCATAATGGAAATTAGAATAGAAGCTCCATTGTTCATTCAGTTAAAATTCTTTTTAAAGGCTTGAGTAATGATTTGATATTTCCTTTAGGTTTCTAAATTGATTCCCACCACGTCACGAACTCATCATCACTGCTCTCTCCATTTAAAACATAAGGAGTGCTGTCCATGGTCCTGAAATGCTTCACTTCCATACATTACATTAAACATACATTTAATATACCTAGTTGTTTTTATAAATGCACACTCCTGAGGAAAAACTCCCACTCACTGTCTTAGCATGAACATTTGATCGATATACCAGACCCTGTCCAGTGGCACCGCCAACTGCTTGCCAAGCATTTCCACTGACCGGCCTTATTTATAAGGCTGCGTTCAGCAATATATTCAGTATTACACCTTTAATTGGGATCCTCCAGGGGCCTTGTCAAAGGTTTCGAGAAAAGCTGGGATTTAGCACACATGCCAAACTTAAGTTCAGTGACCAATTATCGTACTCCTCTTCAGAGGGGTTGCTGTATTACATCTCCTACTGTTGTATTATGAATGTAGTGCAGTGATCCCGCTCCCTTGGTTGCTTGTTAATACTCAACTATAGAGAAGCGGTTTCATTAGCCTGTGTCGGAATATACTGCTGGGGTCCATTAGGGGTGGTTTTAAATGTCAGGGCTGCAGCAGTACCTCATCGTACTAATGAGCATCAACTGGTATAGGCTAAAACGCACACCAGCAACCATTTAAATGCGCTTAAGTGATTAACCTATCAAGATCACCATGGAGGATTTTTATGGAGCTCAAGACATGAATACTAGTAAACTTCTCCTGCGTTTGCACCATACAATCCCAGAATCTGAGGAAATTGTTTACTGAAGACCTGTCTGCGTTACACATCCGTAGATGAAAGATCGGTGCTAATTAAAATGTATAAACGCTCTCTGGGCAGATCCCAAAAATTGCAAGAGTTTAACCCTTGTGCATCAATTAAAAAAAGTTACACAAAATGTCCATGTCCAAAAACTGTCATAAAAATGTTAAGCTTGGGAGCACAGATGCAAGTTTGGTCTCATTTTAAAGAAGACCCTTGACAGATTTTTGTTGAAGTAAAAAAAGTTTAAAAAGTGAAATAAGAAAAAAAAATATAGAGGTTTAAGTTTATGAAAATGATTAATGAACATTATTTTATATAAAATATATATTTTATGAAACATGTTGAACTCTAAAACTGCTAGAAAATCAAAGCCATTAATCTAAATAATTTGTGTCAAAAATTTGAGGTTGATATCTCAAAAAAATTGCTTTCAGTAAGATTTAGTTTGGGCGCAGTACCACATTTTCCCCATTAGATGCCGGCAAAGCTCTGTTGGTACACACAGTGGTTGGGTTTGTGATTTGCAGTACAGCAGAGTTTTTCTCTCTCAAATTACACACGCACACACACACACACACACACACACACAATTTTAATACACACATATAAACCACAGTCTGACATCCATACCAACAATTATAGCTGCATAATTTATCCAATTGGCTATAATATAATATGCAGAAGCAGAAAACAGGAATAAAGCAAGTATTTGCTTTATAGACCAAACCTGAGAAAATGGCACCATTTTGTAAAAAATAGTAAGATTTTAATTTTGAAGCCTTGCCAACAAAATGAAAGCCTGTTAACAAAGACTGCATAATTTTATAGTTAAATGACCCTGGGATTAAAAATTGCAATTTCAATGGTTTTCAATGGGGATATTTTTGTCCTTAAAGTCCTGAGTGTTTTTATTTTGTGTATAGTCTAAAATAGATTTATTAAAGGAAATGGGGGTGAAATAGTAAAATTCCAATTAAAATACACACCAGAGCCAAAATGTATGCAGTTGGCATTAACACAAGAAAAAATATCAAAAAAACAAAACAAAACTGAAAAAGACAAAAATGTCCATAAGGCTCACAAGGGTTAAAGGTAAGGAGAAATATTATCTCAAAGCAGAACAAATCCACAGTTGCATACTTTGTCAGAACAATATGTTTATAACACACAGAATCAAAGTCAGAAAGAGTTCAGTTGGAATGAAAGCTGAACAAATACACAGTGCCTCATTCAGAAGAAATGAAGGTCTGTGCGCCAATGAGTGAAATGACAAGTATAGAAAGAGAAGACATGCAATATATATTCTGGCACCAAGTATATATATATATTACTATAGAAGTCAACATGTTTCATAAAATATATATTTTATTTAAAACAATGTTCATAAATCATTATATATATATATATATATTGGTTTGGCATCATTGCTCTCCATACAGAACAACAACAACAAAAAATATAGTGGTTTTATAAGATGGTATTAAAGATAAGATATTGGATGGTCAGGTTGGACTAGTAACAAAGCTAATATGACATTATTTTCATGCAGGCACATATACTGATTTTTGTCACTTTATATATGAAAATATCTCTAAATCTGACATTGTATTATTTAAGCAGCAGATTAGTTTGCTATAAATAAATTACCCACTTGCCGATGATCTGTCCAAAAAGTCAAGTGAAAATTAGTGTCTGTGTTCAAAAGTCAATATCACAGAAATATATTTACATTCATCAGGCTTGCAGCATCAATCTTCAAAGACCAAGAGTAGAAAGCTTTTGTCAGTGCTTCATTGCAAATTTACACACACACAAAAAAAAACTGTTTGCGTAGTTCTTCCTAATTATTGTGTTAAGGTATTTTAATGGTCCGCACTTTTAAATAAGATATGATTTTTGTGACAATTATTGTTTTATGATGTTATACAATGCATCTTCTTTTTTTTTTTCTCTCTTTTTTTTAATGATTTCTCAGTATTCCCGTATTTCAAACAGTAGAGCAATGCCAAGATCATGGGTGAGATTTCCAGTGTATGAATGAACTGATAAAATGTACACCTCATTGCTATAGGCTTGTCAGTTTGGCATCTGCCAAACATGTAAATGTGCATGGTATTATTATTTACTGCTCTTATTTTCATAATGGTTTGAAGGAGCAAAAGAATGTATTGTGTGTGTACTTCACCATATAGAGTCCAAGACAAATTTCCCTTCAGCAACAATAAAGGAATACAAAGTTCAATTCACATTATATATATATATACACAGATCAGGCATAACATTATGATCACTGACAGGTGAAGTGAATATCTCTTCATCACGTCACCTGTTTGTGTGTGGGATATATTAGGCAACAAGTGAACATTTTATCCTCAAAGTTGATGTGTTAGAAGCAGGAAAAATGGGCAAGCGTTTGACAAGGGCCAAATTGTGATGGCTAGACGACTGGGTCAGAGCATCTCCAAAACTGCCGCTCTTGTTGGGTGTTCCTGGTCTGCAGTGATCAGTATCTATCAAAAGCGGTCCAAGGAAGGAACCGGCGACAGGGTCATGGGTGGCCAAGGCTCATTGATGCACATGAGGAGCGAAGGCTGGCCCGTGTGGTCCGGTCCAACAGACGAGCTACTGTAGCTCAAATTGCTCAAGAAGGTAATGCTGGTTCTGATAGAAAGGTGTCAGATTACACAGTGCATCACAGTTTGTTGCGTATGGGGCTGCATAGCTCCAGACCAGTCAGGGTGCCCATGCTGACCCCTGTCCACCGCTGAAAGCACCAACAGTGGGAACGTGAGCATCAGAACTGGACCATGGAGCAATGGAAGAAGGTGGCTTGGTCTGATGATTCACATTTTCTTTTACATCACATGGATGGCCGGGTGCATGTGCGTCGCTTACCTGGGGAACACATTGCACCAGGATGCACTATGGGAACTAGGCAAGCCGGCAGAGGCAATGTGATGTTTGGGCAATGTTCTGCTGGGAAACCTTGGGTCCTGCCATCCATGTGGATGTTACTTTGACACATACCACCTACCTAAGCATTGTTGCAGACCAATTACACCCTTTAATGGAAACGGTATTCCCTGGTGGCTGTGGCCTCTTTCAGAAGGATAATGTGCCCCGTCACAAAGCAAAAATGATTCAGGAATGGTTTGAGGAGCACAACAATGAGTTTGAGGTGTTGACTTGGCCTCCAAATTCCCCAGATCTCAATCCAAACGAGCATCTGTGGGATGTGCTGAACAAACAAGTCTGATCCATGGAGGCTCCACCTCACAACTTACAGGACTTAAAGGATCTGCTGCTAACATCTTGGTGCCAGATACCACAGCACACCTTCAGGGGTCTAGTGGAGTCCATGCCTTGATGGGTCAGGGCTGTTTTGACAGCAAAAGGGGGACCGACACAATCTTAGGGAGGTGATCATAATGTTATGCCTGATCAGTGTATATTAAATTCATAATGACCGTTCTCTGTGCAAACAGGAAACAATGAGCCATTAATCCTGTTGGAATATACATATTGTAGACAGACTTAGATTAAAGGGATTCTTTAATGACAAATGAAAGCAGTCATGATTTTTAGACTGGGGCTACTTCAAAAGCCTTTAGCTCATTAGCGCTTAATGAAATAAAAGAAGGTAGGCTATTGGAAAATAATTTCTCTCTCTCTCTCTCTCTCTCTCTCACACACACACACACACAAACACATATTTAAGCAAGTGTGGTGAAGCCACACCGCATCAAAGGAGCTTCACAAAACAAAAACAGAGATCTTTAAACTACTAGACACACAAAAGAAACATCCATTTTCAGTCACAGACACATTGAACTAGTTTGCTTTTAAGTTTATTTAGGTCCTTCCCAGAGGAGATCTGCGTCTTACCCGCCAAACTGCTTAAATTGCTTATTCTTTTTCAGCGTCGTCGCGCAGCAGTCATATTTAATTGTTTATTTCACTCCTCAAGTCCACGAGCTTCATAAAAGACCCGTGTGAGGAGGAAGGCTGGAGAGCAGTGATATGTAAATGACAGCTGGATGTGTGAAGTGTGTGCAGCAGTATACAGTGAGCTGAGCGTTACTGTAGACGAATTCAGAACACTTTGGCTGTGGCATTTTTGGCAATATCGACATGACAACTTTTGATTTTTCCGACGTGGAGGCATTTTTGGATTGCCATCCGGAGCTTTTTGAGGAATATCTCGTCAGAAAGGGGAAATGTGACACCCTGAGCAGGTGGATCAAAGAGCATCAGCCGTCCAAAACGTCTCCGGTGGAGGAGAAACGCGGGGTCGCGAGGGATCCATTCTGGCCCACGAACCCTGATGGACTGAAGCGCAGATCGTCCCATATGGAGCTCCGCAGGAACTTCGCCCGGTCCAAAGCGATGACGGCGCACCGGACCTACGACGAGCACGTCAGTCTCACGGCTCACGAGTCCCAGTCAAGTATGCGACGGCGCGCGCTCTTGCGGAAAGCCAGCTCGTTACCGCCGACCACCGCGCACATCTTGAGCGCGCTGCTAGAGTCCCGGGTGAACGTGCCTCAATATGCCTCCAGCGCCATTGACTACAAATACAGACTCAAAGAGTCCAACGAGAGGGAGTTCTTCCTCGAGCTGGTTAAGGACATTTCTAACGAACTTGACATGACGAACCTCAGTTACAAGATTCTTATCAATGTGTGCATCATGGTGAACGCAGACAGGTGTTCGCTTTTCCTAGTGGAGGGACCGTCTCATAAGAGGACACTCGTGTCCAAGTTTTTTGATGTACACTCGGGTACGACGGTGCGACCCTCTTCGAGCACTCTGGACTCAAACGAGGTGCAGGTTCCGTGGGGAAAAGGCATCATAGGTTATGTAGCAGAACACGGAGAAACCGTCAACATCCCGAACGCATACGAGGTAGAATTGCAACTAATAATACAGACAATTCAGCGGTCAGGTCTGCGAATTATTGGGAGTTTGAGAGTTTTATCTAAAGGAAGTCAAAATAAAAGCTCGTGGGATAAGGGTTTTTTGATTACAAGTTAGTAACTGCGTATTTTCTGCCAGTCTCCAAAGACTCTAACTAAAAGAAGTTGCGTTCGCCAGAGGTAACCATAACAACAGTAACCTCGAGCGACTGCGGTCAATTTTGTTTTTGACTTTACACATCAACAAATACATAACCAAATCCGACGTTTTTTAAAAGTCATTCAGATAACTGACGTTTAGCTAATTGTTCGAGTGGCTCCAAATTACAAATTTGCGTTGCGCAAGACAAATTGCGCCTGGAAAAAAACATTTACATTTCATAACAAACGTTCAAAATTTCTTTTAATACAGTGTACATGAAAAATAAAGTTTTCAGTGTTGTTACAGTGAATCTTAAACAGTGAATATGTATAGCCTAAATATACACATTAAATTCAAAGAGAAAAATATTATGAAACAAAACTAGTTATGAAACAGCAACATTGCAAGAGGTGACACAAAAATATCAAATCATTGTTTTGGCCAACACATAACATTTTTTGTTGTTGTTGTATTTATTAGAAGGATAGCCCCTTGAGATGCGACATCTCACTTTCGAGGGGGTCCTAAGCAAAAAACAAAACAAAAACAACCATACAGATAGGCCTATTCAAAAACAACAAAATTACAGCAATCATATCATATATAAGCATGTAGATACACATACACAATCATCTAATCAACATAAGAGAACTTAAAAACATACACGAGCAATTTTAAGATGGGAAAATAGAAATGACCTAAAGCAATAAAATGAAGTAACAGATCTCAAAGACTGAGGGAGATTGTTCCAATCAGAAGGGGCTTTATACTGAAAAGACCTTCGTTCGGTTTTACTAAAAATTCTGGGAACAAAAAAGAAGGGAAATTGTTCATGTCTTAGTAAATAAGATGATCTATATGGAATCAAATATTGTTTCAAATATGAAGGACAATCAAAGTAAACACATTTAAAAAGAAACAGAAACCAGTGAAATTGTCTTCTTGATTTAGGGTGTAACCAATTAAGCCTTTCATACATATGACAGTGATGAGTACGATATGGACATCTTAACACAAATCTACACAAAGAATTAAAAACCACGTTAAGAGGCTTCAAATTAGTATCAGAGGTGTTTTGATATATGATATCAGCATAATCTATAAGAGGTAATATTACCTGAGAAATAATTATTTTCATAACTTGGCATTTAAGACAATTGATTAAATGATAAAGTAAACGCAAACAACTGTATATTCTATTAACAATATAATCAATATGGGGTTTAAAAGTAAGATCAGGATCAACCCAAAGACCAAGATATTTAAATGAATCAACATTTTCAATAAGTAATCCATCGTCAAAAGTAATATTCAAAACAAAAGAAAACGAACGACACCGTCGTATACCAAATAACATACAGCAAGACTTCTTCTTATTCAGTACAAGCATATTATTATGAAACCATTTTTGGACCAAATTAAAATCAGATTGCAAAGAGTTCTGGATTTGCAACAAATCAGATTTAGTGGTGTAAATAACAGTATCTTCAGCGTAGAGATGTATAGAGCAATTTAAGCATATTAGCGATAGATCATTAATAAAAATAGAAAAAAGTAATGGTCCCAAAGGGGAACCTTGAGGAACACCTTTATCAACAATCAAATAATCGGACTGAAAACCTTGCAATGCAACATACTGACGCCTGTTATGAAAATAAGCATTAAACCAAAGAAGGGCATTTCTAGTTAAACCAATAGAAGACAATTTATCAAGAAGAAGATAATGATTAACCATATCAAAAGCCTTAGAAAGATCAATGAAAATAGCACCAGTAGCTTGGCCTTTGTCAAAGGATGAAAACACATCATTTGTAAATTTTAAAAGAGCAGTAGTAGTAGAAAAATTAGGTCTGAAACCAGACTGAAATGGTGATAGAATATTCATTGAACTCATGTAGGAAGATAATTGATTACATATAAGTTTCTCCAAAAGTTTCATAACAGAACAAATGATAGAAATCGGACGGTAGTTGTTCATATCGGATGATTCACCACCTTTGAACAGAGGAATAACTCTAGCACATTTCCATATAGAAGGAACAGAACAAGTTGACAAAGACAAATTAAATAAATCAGCAAGAGGATACAAGTACATGAGCAGCAGATATAACAAATTTGGCTTCCAAGCCATCAGGACCCGCAGAACTATCAGCTTTTAGATCACATATAGCATAGTAAACATCAACAGGCATCATTTTTTTAAAGGAAAATGAACCAAAATAAGTAGTGGGGTTAAAGAACAAGTAATACTATTAAAGTCTAGCCTGACGTGGTCATACTCAATTCTAGTTCGAATATGAGTCTGATACTGCTCCATTGGGCTTTGATTATGGGGGCGTATTTCAACCGATCCAGGAAAGACCTCAATTGGATAGACCTACAACCAATCAGAGCTACAGAGTAAGTGACGTGTGTTGAGCGACGCATAGTTGTCAACAGAACTCAACTGCACACATGCTAGAACTAGTAGAAGATGCGCGTAAACAATCTTTGCCGGTGTTGTAAAAAGAATTTAAGTATACACAGAGTACTTGCCAACACGAGCTTAATTTTTGAGAGAAGTATTAAAGGTAAATGCATATACGATCAAATTCTCCGATAATTCTCTATCTGTCGATATCTTCTATAACGGACGCGATGGCGGAATCTACACATCTCAGTTCTTCAGGTTCTTCAACACCAGCCATCATTGTTGTAAACTAATTCAACCCAAGCGCTCTTTGATGACGTGGCTGATTACGTTTCTGGTGATAATCTGTCAATCATCGCCCTGACAATGTGATTGGTCCGAACAGTTTCTGTTCGGGCATAATTACTCCTCTACGGATCGAGTCCAGACCGAACTCCCCGACCTCAAAATGTTGTGGGCGGGGCTAAGTTCGGCTGGCATCCAGACTAATTAAAGTCAAAACGCTGAGAACCACAGAGGAAAAATGCTGATTAAAGGCTTGAGAAATAAGTAAAGGATCAGTAAAATCTTAAGTAAAAATAAGTAAAATCTTCATGTAGTTTAGCCTTCCCTGGATGTATATCTGTGTGGTTTTGTGTTTTCTTGTTTACTCAACAGCTACAGCAAAAATATGAAATTTTAATATAGGGGATAGAATAGACTTGGGTTATGTGAAGAGTGCCTTCACAAATGTGATTTCTGCAGTCTCTACAGCCAAGGCTTGGAAATGCTGATTATTTTGATTCTTTAAAATTCAAGAACTCAAGTCTTCATGTGAAGAAATCTCGATTACTATGTCGCCCATTTCCCCATCTTCAAATACACACTACCAGTTGTGCATACACATCATTATATCATGGCCACAGGCAAGCCTTCCCCAGTATAGGTCAGAGGAGATCCATTAATGCAGTGCAGTGAGTCTGCCACTATCCCATAGCACTCAGTTGGAATTGCAGACTTTTTACTTAAAGGTTGGTGGAAATAAAGCTTGTTCCCAAAAAACAAACTACTAATTATGCTAGAAGATTGATCTGAAAGACAACACATAGTTTTTCCTCTTCCTCATTTCTATAGTCAAGAGTGACGCTGGAACAATTAGCATATTTTTCCAAATCATCTTGAGTTGGATTTGAATTAGGTAACGTCTGTAAGTGTAGTTGGAAATAAAACTCTTTTCTTTTTTTGGAATTTAGCAAAAGCAATTATTAAAAATGTCACAATAAATCAAAATATATCCCAATTATGAGAAAATTTTCTGAAAAATCATTTTCTATAATAATACACTCTTAGGGTACATGTCAACGATGTACTAAAAAAGGACGTTTTTCCTTTGCATTTTTCTCATACAGACGTTGACAACGTCAAAACGATCCCCGATCACACGGATCCGCTAAAAAGACTAAAAACACTGTATTATGCTGCCAGGACAGTAGTTGGCGATGTCACTTTGTAAAGAAACACTATGTGCCTACCAACTGAACATATGCATGCACGTGACGTCACCGTTTTCACAAATTCGAGTTTTTGTAGTTTTATGTAGACGATAACGGTATCGTTTTAAAACTTGCACTTGCACAAAAGTTTGTGTTTTTAGGCCCCTAAAACACCGTTGTCGTGTAAATGAACAGCGAAAACACATAAAACGTTTTTAGTTGAAAATGGTGTTGTATAAACGACCCCTAAGGCCCCGTTTGCACTAGTGCATTTTTGTTTTAAAACGTTTTGCTATGGTTACGCCTGTGTTTTCGAACCTCGAAAATGGAGACTTTCGAAAATGCTGCAGACCCCGTTTTAGTTTGAAAACGTCGGGGTTGCGTTTCAGTATAAACGGATCAAAACGGAGACTTTTGAAAACGATAGCGTGGCTGCCCACGTTAGCTCTGCGTATCCTTGACGGCCGTGTAAACAATAACATGGAGACTGAACTACAATCTTTGCTGGCTTTGTTGTAATTTTTTTTAATACTGCAGCTGCCTACATGGACAAGAGGCAACTGCTTACACTTGTACCCGCATGCCCAGTGTGCATGAATGGTCATGTGACATGCATTTTCAGTTGTGTAGTGTAGACGGAGATCGTTTCTGAAACGCTGTGGAAACGCGTGTAGACGAGGAACGTTTTAAAACATTTTAAAATGAAAACGCACTAGTCTAAACGGGGCCTTAGAAGAAAAAGGTTCTATATAGAACCTCAAAAGGTTCTGTCAGGTGCTTCATATATCCCCCTTATATTGCAACGTGGAAGTAAGTTATTTTCTGTTAATGTATGAGACTTCCGATTCATTAGGCACTATAGGTAAATAACTAGAAGAATAACAAAGTGCAGTAAATGGTTAATTTGTGCTACAAACCAGTGTGTTTATAATTATGAAAATACATAAAAATAATATGGTAAAAAATACCATACCAAAATACCAGTTTGCAATATCAAGCAGAATAATAGCAAGCTGTAAATAACTGGAAGCAAATGACACCAGAAATCAGACACATTCAATTTCCAAATGGCCACACGTAAAAAAAAAAAAGGTAGATAGAACCTTTTAGGGGTTTCCATCATGGGATTATTTTATGGGTATTTTTAATTAATTCGTTTTAATTAATTTTTAATTTTGATTACATTTTTATGAATTAAGCAGCTTGTAAACATACTTTATCACTAGAAAAAAATTAAATAACCCATTAACAATAAAGTATTATACAATCATTTGAGACATAGTATCTCTGTTTTTTAAAATTGAGTCAAGAACCCTATGGTTCTATATAAAACCCACTGAGCCCTTTTTTCATGAGTGCTGTGCCTCTTGTGTATTGTGTAGGACCATCGGTTCAGTGATGAGATTGACAAACTGACGGGCTACAAGACTCAGTCCATTCTGTGCATGGCCATCCGCAACAGTGACGGTGAAGTCATCGGCGTAGTGCAGGCCATCAACAAGAACCCCAGCGGAACTCCATTCACTGAGGACGATGAGAAGGTAAGCTCTGTTCTCCTTTTCACTTAAAGGGTTAGTTCACCCAAAAATGAAAATTCTGTCATTAATTACTCACCCTCATGTCGTTCCACACCTGTAAGACCTTCGTTCATCTTCAGAACACAAAAGAAATTAATGACAGAATTTTCATTTTTGGGTGAACTAACCCTTTAACTTCATGCTGATATTATATTCTAAAGATCTGTTCCATCTACTGAATTTATAGCCTGTTACATTCTCCTGATGCCTATTACTATAGTGCCCAAACTTTTGCTGGTAATGAAACTCTAGAGTGTAAAGATAATTGCTGTGCTAAATCAAAAGATGAATTAACACCTTAGCGAATATCCTGCCATGCTGGAATAGTTATAGTTAAAATTAGTTATTCATATGAGAAGATTTATTCTTTACATTCATAACCTAAGAAACCCTGTGGTCGTTTTGCACATGTACTAAGCGACTGCATAAATCAAAGCTAGTTCTGATACTTTGTTGCTCTCATAATTTCTTAAAAGTGTTCACACTCACAAATTATAGGGTTAGTTCACCCAAAAATGAAAATTCAGTCATCATTTATTCACCCTCATGTCATTCCAAACCCGTAAGACTTTCATTCATCTTCGAAATACAAAGATATTTTAAATGAAATCTGATTGATTCTGTCGTCTGTCGCAACTACCACTTTCATAAAGAGATCGTAAATCTAATCCATATGAATTGAGCAGTTTAGCCCAAATTTTCTGAAGGGACTTGATCGCCTTATATGATGAACAGATTGAATTTAGGCTTTTATTCCCATATAAACATTAATCAACTCACACATCAGTTGCGGTAAACAGAAGCTCAAGCATGTTTTCTTGACGTACGAGAACCAATGAGGTTCTTTTTCGTGTGTTACGCAGCACGATTGAGCTTCCGCAAGAACCATTGAGGTTTGTTCTCACTTGTCAATCAGGTATGGTTGAGCTTCTGTTTATGTTCGCTGAGCAATGTTTATATGTGAATAAAACCCTATATTCAATCTGTTCTACATATAAAGCGATGGACTGTCAATGGAGGGACAGAAATCTCAGATTTCATTTAAAATATCTTCATTTGTGTTTGGAAGATGAATGAAAGTCTTAGGGGCTTGGAACATCATGAGGGTGAGTAATTAATGCCAAACACAAAGCTGTGAAGAGAGGTCATTATTGTCATTGACTAAATCAGCACATATGACATACCTCAGAATCAATAGAATATTTCAGTCTCTGAGCACAAATCAGCCTGTACCCGGGCATCTCATTCCTTTACTTTCATCGCTGCTTCAAAACATCTTTCTATAGATGGTAATTAATAGCACAGAAATTCTCTTTAGAATTATTTATGCCAAACAGCACTGAAAGCAGAAAGCAGGCTGTGCTGTTATAAATGCCCTAGAAATACAAAGAAGCAGAACTGATGTGATGCCTCCAGTTCTTTTTCGCTCTCAATATCTCACCGTAATGCATCAATCTGACTGAAGCTTTGAAAGCATCAAACTTCTTTCTACAGGTGCTGCAAATGTATCTACCATTCTGCGGAATATCGATCTCCAACGCCAAACTCTTCTCCGAATCCCGCAAGGAGTATGAGAGGAGCAGGGTGAGTCAAAACCTGTAGAAATGTTGCTGAATAAAACTCTTCAGAATGTTTCAAAATATGCCTTCAGATTTCTAGACGTCTCAGACAGTGTAGCTTGTAAGCTTGTTTACAATCCTCAGGTCTCAAGGTTTCAAATATTTAATAATCCTGTCCAAAGCTTGAAGGCCTGCGTTATCTGAATACATTTCGAGCTGCTGCTGTTGTTTCTCAAGGCCCTGCTGGAGGTGGTGAATGATCTGTTTGAGGAGCAGACGGACCTGGAGAAGATTGTGAGAAAGATCATGCAGCGTGCGCTGACTTTGCTGCAGTGTGAGCGCTGCTCCGTCCTTCTGCTTGAAGACATCCACTCCCCTGTGAGATCACTTTTCAGTCCTCCTTTTCTCTTTTCTGTCATGATTTGGTTTATCCTTATTTTTTGTCTTTTCTTGTTTTTCTTTATACTTTCCACCTTTCTTAACTAATTCACCTGCGCATCCTCTCATTGCCTTCACATAAGCCTTTATTTTCTATGCTCCTGCTCTTAGGGCCCTATCATACACCCAGTGCAATGAGACGGCAGGCACGACGCAAGTGTTTTTTGCTAGTTTCAGCCCGACGCAGTTGTCATTTTCACGTCCAGCGCCCACGTTGTTTGAATAGCAAATGCACTTGTGCCCATCTGTTCGCCCATTGGTGTGCTGGTCTGAAAATGAGGTGTGTTCAGGTGCATTGTTGGCGTGTTGCTATTTTGAGGCAATTGAAATGGCTTAATGGTGCAATATTTCTTTTGTTATTTAACAATATGTAATTAGTAATATGCACCTAAAGGCAGGAGCACAACGCACATACACTCTGCGTGTTACACACAGGGATGTGCAGCTGCACACAAACATGCCACATATTAAAAATGAAAGCATTACAATAAAAGATTATTATTGTGTACATAAAGATAAAAATGCCTACATTTTATAATGGATAGTCATTGCATGTTTCAGAATTACCTATTTGCAGAAATGATAAATGAAATTGGCTAATTATTTGACCAATCGTGGCAATACACACATGTATTTAAACTGACTTGTCAGGTTGAGGGTGTCTATATTCCACCATGTAAATAGTGAATCCACCCTGGTGCAAGTGCACCTGGCTTTTAAATATGACACTCTGATTGGTTTATTGCACGTTACGCCCAAAACATACCCATGATTCATTCAATCCTTTTGGACCATGTGCCTGGCGCGCCAACCATTTTTTACGCAGTTAAACTAGCAAAAGTGGATTTTGATACGCCCTAAGTCAGAGATGTCAAACTCATTTTAGGTTGAGGGGCCAGATTGGAAAAAATTTAACCATGCACGGGCCGAATTACCTTTTTTAAACCTAAAGTGCGCTGACAGTTACATTAATATTAGCCAAACAAACTACAATTTAATTTGCAAGAAAAACTAGAAAAAGACACTGCTCTTTGAACGGCATTTGTTTTCACAGCTTTATTACTTTTTAAAAAAAAATTTATTTAATATTTTTTATTATTGATGCACCGATTTTGATTTTTCATGGCCAATTCCAATTTTTTACAAGCAAATTTCAATATTTTTTTTTTTCTTCCCCTGCCTCATACAGTTTTTTCGGCGCATCTGTGTTCTCCTCTTTGTGTCCGTATTCAGTGTGTGCCTGTTTTAATGTCCTGTTTACAGACTTCGTAAAATTTCCACACAAATTACAGTCTGGGAAATGATTGCAAAGCAGTTTGTTTGCAAGTCCAGAATAGAGATTGGCCAAAATAAAACTAAAAGCTTTATGGCTGGTGGACCATGCATCTCTATTTTTTTTTTTATTATTCTTCAAATCATCCCCCGGGCCGGATTGGACACCTTTGTGGGCCGTATTCGGCCCGCGGGCCGTATGTTTGACACCCCTGCCCTAAGTGCACCTGTGCTTAAATTGTTAAAATAGGGCCCTTGGTGCTTGCTAAAGAGAGCATCAATATTGCTCATTCTTAGGGTTTTTTCACATAAGTAACTCATTCTGCCACAAAATAATACAAAAAAGATAATTGCGACTTTTTATCTTACAATTTTGACAATTGCGAGTTATAAAGTCAGAATCGTGAGATATAAAGTCGTAATTGAGAGTTATAAAGTCAGAATTGCATGATATAAAGTCAGAATTGCATGATATAAAGTCACAATTGCGAGAAAATTGTGAGATAAAAAGTCGCAATTCCCTTGTTTTAATTACCAAATTTTTTATTCAGTGGCGGAAACAAGCTTCCATAGTTTGTGCTATGGACATGAATGATATTCAAGTTAGGAGTGTGCAGCCAAGCTATTATCAATATTCTGTGTGGATCTGCCTGTGGGTGGGGCTTAAAGTGGGAGTGCGACAAAATGAAAAGCTACGTTTTATGTAACTGTTCCATTTTTAGGTTCAATTTAGCAAATGTGATTTGTTTAATTCATAAAATTATTTATTCTATTTTTATTACAATTATTTAAAATATGCTATTTTTAAAAAAGAAAAGAAAAAAAAGCATTTTAGCACTTCCGGTTCCATCGTCCCAAAGTCAGTGGGTTTTGAATGAGTATTTGGTTAAATGCCTGAAATAAGGTCTGTGGTTAATACAAGCTCAAGATATTTTCACATTTTATTCTATAACATAAAATACATCAGTAATACCCTCTTGTGATTTTTTAAAAAGCTTTTATTTGTCTTAAAAATGGGATAACAGCTGCTAACCTCTAGAGGTTCTCGGGGACATTAAAGTCATCACACCAAACAGTAAATCTCATCTACTCACTAGTTTGCTTTTACAGCCTTGTTTTGTTTATTGTCACACTCTTGCAAACTTTTCTAACTCAAACTTTCAGGGAAAATGAAATTAAGATTGAAAGTGTTGTCGGAAGCTTAGTGATGGTGACGGTGACGTTGAAGTCATTTAATCATGATGTAGATTGTTTAAAGCTAACGTTTAGCTTTCTACTTGTGCCAATTGTATTTAGGCTTCAAAATTCATAAAAGTTGTGTTTATTTTTTTATTTTTTTTATTATCACAATGTACAAAACGTGTAAGAATCATACACTTTTATTGCTCAGGGTAATGCAAACAAAATTACATCATTACTTCAGCACTCTGTAGCATTACTTCTTAAAGGAACAAAAGTCTGTGCTTTTTCTTTGCAGGTGACTTGTATTCCATGCATATTTGTCACTGACTACATATATCGTTCAGCCAGTAGAGGGCACCGTGTTTCAGAACTTGATAGTCCAGAGTTAATGTAGAAGAAGTAACGAACATAGGGATAAAAATATGATTCTCAGTGCCTGCATATTGAATGTGACATTACAGTGACTGTCTGCTTTGTTTTAGAAACAAAATTGCTGTCATTTGTCCATTCCTTAATTGTATATATGTTCATTAAAATATCACTTTATCATTCTGCTTGTTGGATAATCAGTCTAACAAACATTTTTAATATTATTTGGTCAAATCCGTTACTCTTTTTAAAGTTATTTGTGCCTTTTCAAACAGTGTATTCAGCATCGATCCCAATTCTACCTCAAATCATGCATATCTAGGCAATTATACTTACAATGCCTGACAAACAATTAAACAGAGCCATAAATATGTACCAGAATATCACAATATATCAGACTTTAGACTAGTAAGCAAACACCGCTCAGAACACCTTAGCAATGTCCTGGAAATCACCCTAGCATTGTAGCAGCAAGTTTTGTACAGCAAATATTGCTCACTGCACACATTTTCTTCAGAGAACGCAAAAATCTGTTTTACTGTGTTCTCAGGTAGTGAAGTTCTCCCAGACGTTTGAGCTTATGTCTCCACTGTGCAGCGTCGATCATGACATCAGGTGAGAATAACAGGACTATTAATAATATAACATACTGTGTGTTTATAGTGTGGGCAGCATGTCAATTAAAGTCGGCATGAAACAGAAGCTGCGATATTCTTTTCTTCCCTATTGTGATGTATATCCGAGTGAAATGGATATATTTTTTCTGAAAGAAAAAAAAAATGTAGGATGGGACTTAATTTCACTCTTGGGAATTGATTAATTGATCCTAGGAAGTTGGGTGTTGCTAACTAAATGGAGGCATATTAGAAAGTAATTTTGCAGTCAGTTGTGGAGGATATTAATGCTGCCTTCATGTGCTATCAGAATTATTGTGGACATGAACTGGACATGAACGCCCTCTCAAGTCGTATTTGCCAGTGGAAAGCTAAGGGATCATTTTGATATCCAAGTTCCCGAGTTGGGCATGCCATAAACGTTAAACATGGCAGAGGGGAGAATGATGGCTGCTGTGACTGGTATTCTTTATCAGTTTATATTAGTTTTTTCAAAACAGCTACATCGCCTCGTCTTGTCATTAAAGTAGTGCATATTTACACACAGTATATGAATCATTTGAAGCATATTGTATGTTTTGTACACAGCGAAAATAGCCTGTATTTGACTGAAATTCCAAAATTGTCTGCAAGCTGACTATCTAGATAGCGCAGTGAATGTTTATATTGTTGTAAATGAATGAGAAGCTAAGTCTAATTTTGGCTTTAATAAGATTTTCCCAATAAATAGGCAAAAAATAAACCTGGTGTCCTCCATGATTCCTGTTCTATCCGACAACAAAGCGCTTGAATGCGACGAACTCGTAATCACAACTTCAGAAGTGGGAAGTAGGAAATTTACAATGGCAGGTGAAGGCAGCATAAGTCCCACCCTCCGTCAAGACATATGTTATGAGGAGAGCAGATGCCATTTCGAGGGGAAGGGGAGGTTAACGTTTTTGATTAAAGATTATGAGTGCACATTAATCTTTTATAATATACACTGCAAACATTCTGTAAAAAACAAGGCCTGGTTTCACAGACAGGGCTTAGATTAAGCCAGGATTAGGCCTTAGTTTAATTAGGACATTTAAGTAGATTTTATAAACGTTTCTTAGGAAAAAAAGACATCTTGTTCATCTTGAGACAAAACAATGGTTACTTGAGCTGTTTTTCTTTCAGTTAAAACAGCTCAAACATGCATTTTAGTCTAAGACTAGCTTAAGCCGGTCTGTGAAACTGGGGGAAGAATTGTCAATTTTGATTTCATAGTGACTTAGATGTATACTATGCTCAGTATGTGTGTTTGTGTGTATGTATGTGCATTTGACAAAGTCAGCATGGAGAAGGTGTCTTGCTCGGACTGGCTAATCAATAACAGCATTGCTGAGCTGGTTGCATCAACCGGCCTGCCTGTTAACATTAGTGATGTCTGTCAGGATCCCCGCTTTGATGCTGAGGTGAGCAGTACACACCCTCTCAGACTCGATTTGATTGCTTGACTCACACAAAAGTTTGTTTCCTCACCCAACTGGCTGTTCCCTGCACGTCTCTTCACATGGTGTCAGTTGGGTCTGAACTAGCATGCTAGCAGCATCTGTTTACCACTGCTGCTAGGTAAGAACTCAGGTGATGACATTGTGAACTAGTGCCCTTGTGAAAAATAAGTACACTTTCGTATACTTATTCAAAAGTACTCAAAAAGAGTACTTATTTTGGAAAACAAATCTACTTTAAAAACTTACTGTAATGCTTTTGGACACTAAATTGCATGTTATTTACAATTAAATGAAAATGTATTATAGTTTAAATTTATATTAAATGCAATTAGTTGAAATTAAGAGTTTTTTTTTTTACCCTTTTAAGTAGTATTATTATTTCTATTGTCTATGGTTAACTAATTAATTAATTACTAGATACTACTTACATATTCAGTGTAAATCATCAACAGTGTAATTAGATTACTGTACTAATTAATCTCGCTAAAAAGTATTGTATTACTTATTACTTTCTAAATCCTATATCAACCTCAACCAGTTGAACAGTAAGGATATAAATGAAACTGCTCTTTTTAATTCTTTCAAATAAATAATATAAAACTGCATAAATTATTCTTGAACTGACTAAAGTGTTTTAGGGGAGAAGATTACATTAAAAACATACATTTTAACATTAGACTTTAAATTTTGATGTTAAATCAACTATTGTTCTATAGTCTATACAGTATGTAATGCAATTACATCAGAAACTGTAATTGAATTACAGAAAAATTAAGGAGTAATCCCTTTACTTTTTCAAGAGAAAAGTATTAAATTACAGTAACTAATTACTTAGTAATGAATTACAACAACACTGGAACTGAGACAAGCATTGACGGTAAATTAAAACAAACTTTCATGTACTTTCATTGCAATTAATTAAATATATTTGTAATTAAACATTTGTAATAATTGCAATTTAGTACATTTAAAATTGAATTATTAAATAAAATTATAGCTAAATTAGATTAAAGTACTTTACATGTGCTAAATAGGTGTACTTCTTTAAAGCATGACAAAATATTATTAAAACATAATGGTTTCAAATGTACTTTAAAGTAAAGCTTTTAATTTGACTATTACAAAATGCACTTTTTAAAAGTGTACTTAAGTTTGTTTAAAAAACAGTAATGAAGGTGTACTCTCTTTAAGTACACTTAAGTGGCCTTTTATTCAATTAACATTATTTTATCTGCAAGTACAGTTTTTTTTTAAAATATGCCTTTAAGATTTAAGTGCACATTCAATACAATTAGGCACACTTCTTTTTCACAAGGATCATCGTTAAGCAAATACACAGATCAGGCATAACATTATGACCACCTTCCTAATGTTGCGTTGATCCCCCTTTTGCTGCCAAAACAGCCCTGACCCAGTTTCAGAGCAGAACATTGTCCAAAGCATCACACTGCCTCAGCCTTCTTCCCATAGTGCATCCTGCTACCATGTGTTCCCCAGGTAAGCAACGCACATGCACCCGGCCATCCACGTGATGTAAAGGAAAACATGATTCATCAGACCAGACCACCTTCTTCCATTGCTCCGTGGTCCAGTTCTGATGCTCACGTGCCCACTGTTGGTGCTTTCAGCGGTGGACAGGGGTCAGCATGGGCACCCTGACTGGTCTGCAGCTATGCAGCCCCATACGCAACAAACTGTGATGCACTGTGTTTTCTGACACCTTTCTATCAGAACAAGCATTAACTTCTTGAGCAATTTGAGCTACAGTAGCTCATCTGTTGGATCGGACCACACGGG
The DNA here is from genome assembly GCA_003731715.1 of Anabarilius grahami. Lineage (NCBI taxonomy): Eukaryota > Metazoa > Chordata > Actinopteri > Cypriniformes > Xenocyprididae > Anabarilius > Anabarilius grahami. The sequence goes on from RJVU01072388.1 coordinate 68,174, forward strand.
CCAGCCTTCACTCCCCACGTGCATCAATGAGCCTTGGCCGCCCATGACCCTGTTGCCGGTTCACCACTTTTGATAGATACTGACCACTGCAGACTGGGAACACCCCACAATAGCTGCAGTTTTGGAGATGCTCTGACCCAGTCGTCTAGCCATCACAATTTGGCCCTTTTCAAACTCAAATCCTTACGCTTGCCCATTTTTCCTGCTTCTACACATCAACTTTGAGGACAAAATGTTCACTTGCTGCCTAATATATCCCACCCACTAACAGGTTCTGTGATGAAGAGATAATCAGTGTTATTCACTTCACCTGTCAGTGGTCATAATGTTACGCCTGATCTGTGTATATACATAAATAAACCCAACACACTCGTATCATGCAAGCAATGTGTTTCAGGCGGACCAGGCTTCTGGTTTTCATATCAGATCAGTTTTATGCGTCCCCATCTGGAATCGGACACATCAGATTATTGGTGAGTTTCCCTACACAAATGCTTAATTGCTTAAGCACAAACCCACAGAAACAGCATTTAAAAAAATGTCTTACTTTCATTAGGTGTTGCCCAGATTCTGAATCGCTTGGACAGGAAGACATTTAATGATGCAGATCAAAGGTTATTTGAGGTGTGACTTTATTTTGAATTTTTGATGTTGCAATAAAATGATCAGTCAGTATATTATAAGTGAATTATAGCCAATATAGCCACTACTAATTCTTTCATAAATCATATACGCATGAGTAATTTTCATTTCCATTGATCCTCACAGGCATTTGTTATTTTCTGTGGTCTGGGCATTAACAACACAATGATGTATAACCAGGTGAAGAAGACTTGGGCCAAGCAGTCTGTTGCTCTAGATGTGAGTAATATCTCTTATTGGTATTTTCTTTTAAAGTGTTCATAAACATAACAGCTACAATCTTGCCTGCATATAAATCGCATAAGAACAGATGGTGTGCATAATCTATGGGTACTGAAAAAGACTTTGTGTGCATAGTGTATTGTTGTTTCTGTCTTTTCCCAGATGCTGTCCTATCATGCTACGTGCTCTAAGGCAGAGGTTGATCGACTGAAAGTAAGTCTAGTCAAACTAGACATAAAATATGGTAATTAAGTACATACTAACTAAATGCACTGAAATTATCTGTTTTAAATTCATTATTTATATCTAAAACTAAATTTTAGATGTTCTCTGTGAATGCAAATTGATCGAAAGTGACAGTAATAACATTTATAATGTTACAAAAGATTTCCATTTCAAATAAAAGCTGTTCTTTTAAACTTTCTATTAATCAAAGAATCCTGAAAAAAAGATATTACAAAAATATTAAGCAGCTCAACTGTTTTCAACATTGATAATAATACGAAATGTAACCTGAGCACCAAATCAGCATATTACAATGATTTCTGAAGGATCATGTGACACTGAACACTGTAGTAATGAGCGTTGTCGTCACAAGAATAAATAGCATTTTAAAGCATTTTTAACATTTTCACTGTAATATTTCTTAATATTACTGTGTTACTGTATTATTTTTATACGGTTTTATTGTATATAGAGCATCACTTCTTTCAAAAACAATAAAAAAGAGTTTTTGTAAATTAAAAAAAAATTTAAAAGGAACAACAAAATCCCATTAAAGAATATAATATAACTTTTTATAATTTGCTTATTGCTTCAATATCTGTTATAGATTCATTGTAAACATTAGAAATGCTTTGCCAGTACACTGTAATGCCTGTCATGCACATTTGAAATGAATATCAAAAATATCAAACTTACTGTATTGTTTGACCAGTGCAGTACTATCTTTACAGCATGATAAAGCTAGATTCTGTAGTGTTGCAAACACACTCTTAAAGGGCCGGTACAAGATTCAGAGATCAGTAGAATGTAGAATGTTTAAAACTTTCCTCCAGAGAGACATGATGAAAACTTCAAATTAAACTCATACATTAGAGAGATAGATGAGCAAAAAAACATCTCAGCCCCCTGCGTTTCCTAGAAATTTATAGTTGGTGGGTCCTAGACTTGAGAGAGCTAAAGTATTAATAATTGAAATGGCAGAGTGTAATATACTCTTTCTGTTTGAGCCCTCAGTGGACCAGGCTCTGCTCTGGTGTTTAATTGCCTTGCTACCAGAGTCGCTGAGATTGTCCCCTCTTCTCTCTCAGGCTGCTAAGATTCCCCTAAGCAGTGAGCTCGGGATCGATGAGTTCCACTTTAATGACTTTTCTCTGGACAACGACGCCATGATCACTGCCTCCCTGCGGATGTTTTTGGAGCTTGGTGTCGTGCAGAAATTCAAAATTGATTATGAGGTGAGGCAATCACTATGAGAGAGGGGGAGAAACGCCAACCATACTGACTGGAAGAGTGAAATGCTGCTTACATATGTATGCTGTGTTGAGTGTGGATCGCTGGGTTATAGATCGGTGAGATACTGTGCTGCAGGCTGGTTCCTGGAACACTGTGGTATCTGGAGCTATACTGTACGGTGTGTGAATACTACAGCGTTCGTTTCTTTTCCTGCTCAGGTGCTGTGCCGCTGGCTGCTTACCGTGAGGAAGAACTACCGCACCGTAGCCTACCACAACTGGAGGCACGCCTTCAACGTCTCGCAGTGCATGTTTGTTATGATCACTGTAAGTCACCAAACACAGATGCTGATCGAAGTGGCCCTCTCGACTGATATGTGATTTGATTTTGATAGTTCAGTCATTATTTACTCACCCTCATGTCGCTCTTCCATGGAGCACAAAAATAGTAGAATGTCTAAGCTGCTGTTTTCCATATAAATTGAAAGTGAACGGTGACGATGACTGTCAAAAAAGACTTTCAACCCTTCTGAAAAAAATTGTGCTTAATTGTATTGAATGTGGACTTGTAGTGTACTGCACTAGCAGATATAAGGCCAATTAAATGTTTAAAGAGAGTATACTTTCATGTTAACAGGCTTTAGTACACTTTCTATTCATCAAAGAATCCTGAAAAAAGTATCACAGTTTCCACAAAAATATTCAGCAGCAAAATATTAAGCAGTTTTCAACATTGATGTTTCTTGAGCACCAAATCAGCATATTAGAATGAATTCGGAAGGATCATTTGAAAAGTCATCATTTACTCACCGTCATGTTACTATGATTATTAACACACTTAAGTACACTTTTAAAAAGTGCACTATGTAATAATGTCAAACTCATTATGTTTTAATAATCTTTCCACTTATATTGATGTGCTGACTAACATACTAAAGCACATGTAAAATATTTGATTATAATTTTCACTGTAGTGGGTTATTCAATATTACAATTAAAATATATCAATTTTAAATGTAATAATGAGTACCACACTACAGTTAAAATTGCAACTTAAAGGGTTAGTTCACTCAAAAATTCTGTCATTTATTATTCACCCTCATGTCGTTCCACACCCGTAAGACCTTCGTTCATCTTCGGAACACAAATTAAGATATTTTTGATAAAATCTGATGGCTCAGTGAGGCCTGTATTGCCAGCAAGATAATTAACACTTTCAGATGCCCAGAAAGCTACTAAAGACATATTTAAAACAGTTCATGTGAGTACAGTGGTTCAGCCTTAATGTTATGAAGCGACAAGAATACTTTTTGTGCGATATTGTAGATATTGTTGACTTTATTCAACAATATCTAGTGATGGGTGATGGGTGAATATCTAGTGATTTCAAAACACTGCTTCATGAAGCTTTACGAATCTTTTGTTTCGGATCAGTGGTTCGGCGCGTGTATCAAACTGCCAAAGTCACATGATTTCAGTAAACGAGGCTTCGTTACATCATAAGTGTTTCTAAATTTCAATGGTTCACCACTGGGGGGTGTGACTTTGTCAGTTTGATACACGCTCCGAACCACTGATTCGAAACAAAAAATTCGTAAGCTTCGAAGCTTCATGAAGCAGTGTTTTGAAATCGCCCATCACTGGATATTGTTGAATAAAGTCATTATTTATTTATTTTGGCGTAAAAAGTATTCTCGACGCTTCATAACATTAAGGTTGAACCATGAACATGAACAGTTAAAACATGAACTGTTTTAAATATGTCTTTAGTACCTTTCTGGGAATCTGAAAGTGTTATTTATCTTGCTGTAAATGGAGGCCTCACTGAGCCATCGGATTTTATCAAAAATATCTTAATTTGTGTTCTGAAGATGAACAAAGGTCTTACGGATTTTGAACGACATGAGGGTGAGTAATTAATGTCCAAATATTTTAAAGTTTATTATTTCTGTAGTAAATTTAAAAGTATGTTAAAGTATACTTTTTTCACAAGGGAAGGCAATATTTTCCCTTATAATGACTTGTTGTATGACTTGAATATAATTCACAAGTCATGTAAAGTATTTTTATAATGGTTTTAAAGTGATTTTTTTTTTTGGAAGAGATAAGCACCTTCAGTGTTCAACAGAAAAAAGAAAGTCATACAAGTTTGAAACAAAATGAGTGTCAGTAAATGATGGCAGGGCATTCATTTTCGTGTGAACTATTCCTCTAATGATTTTCTGAGGTAAAGGCTGTAAATACACATAGTTTAAATCAATAATGTTCTTTCAGGCCATAATTTAATCACTGAATTGAAGGATTTGTGTGACTGGGTTGACCACAGTAGTAGATTTCTCTGTTGTGGATTTCAGACTGCTGGGTTCCAGGAGGTGCTGACAGACTCTGAGATTCTCGCACTTATGGTTGGGTGTTTCTGCCATGACCTGGACCATCGGGGCACAAATAATGCCTTTCAGGCAAAGTAAGTCAAAAGTTTGTCAATGTAAATTGCAGTGGTTGCTCATGGTGCTCAAGGATGAGACATGTCATGCAGCCTGTCAATGTTGGCATGTATCTAATATGACTAGCTTCTAATAACTGACAGATTTGTGCCAATACTATGGATTTTGATAATCAACAACAAAATATATGGGAGTTTCTTTTTCCTCCCTTTTAAAAGTTGATTAATCGTCTTATTTTGCTATCCTAATTATGCATGTTTACATGATTAGATCATTTATTATAGCTGGTCAAATTTGCCCCTATTTGGGTGTAAGCAAAAACACGCCGTTTTTTTTTGTGTCCCTTAAAATGCAAATGAGCTGCTTCTCCCGGCCCACTTTCCAGAAGAGGGCGGAGCTTTAACAGCTTGCGCTTCGGGTTGCTCAACAACAACAAAGCTGGAGAATCTCACGCAGCCAAAAAGATAGTCAGTATCGCTGTTCAGCCTTACATTGTTCAAACCGGAGTCAAACACTGATGGAGAGACTCAGGAAGAAGTTACAACTTTTAGAATGCAGTTGATTCAACTCATCGACTAGCATGTGGCGTCATGTTAATCTTTTGTGCAAATCTAGCGTTGAATTGACCCACGTTTGTGAAGCAGTCGGCCGTAAAATGACGGCATGGTAACAACACTCTACTACAACAACTCTTCCTCTTCTCTAAAGCAGCCCAACATTGCCTCACCCCCTTTGTTGTGTGTTCCCGGGGGCAGAGTTCATGTAAATGTTGGGGTTTGTGATGTCGCCAACCCTGGAAGAAGCTCGGTGTGGTTTGCTTTGAACTTTGAGCATCGCAACTTTGCAGATGTTGTTTATGCTCAAACAGCAACATTACACACTACTAACTAAAGTTAAAAAAGTGAAATCATAATCAAGGACTCCTTTAACATTCTTAAAACAAGATACATTTACTACCGTTCAAAAGTTCAGGGTCGGTAAGACCTCTTATCAAGGCTGCATTTATTTGATTAAAATACAGTAAGATCAGTAATATTGTGAAATATTATTACAATTTAAAATAATTGTTTTTTATGTTAATATATTTTAAAATGTAATTTCTTCTTGTGATGGCAAAGCTGAATTTTTCAGCATTATTACTCCAGTCTTCAATGTCACATGATCCTTCAGAAATCATTCTAATATGCTGATTTGCTGCTCAAGAAACATTTCTTATATCTATTTTGTAGTGCAGTCCCTCAAATAAGAAATTAGCTCTATGTAGTGTGTCCTGTATGCGTGTACAGCAACATAATGTTCTTACTGTACTGTAGCTTATCTCTATTGTGTTCCCAAAGGTCTGGGTCAGCACTGGCGCTGCTGTACGGAACATCTGCCACACTTGAGCATCATCATTTCAACCATGCTGTCATGATCCTGCAGAGTGAGGTGAGTAATGTTTAAATGACATGAACTAGCATGTCTGTCAGGTCACAGTACTCTGTGAGCAGTAGAGGGACAACAAGATAAAGCACTGAATTGTATTTTTATGAGGATTGTACAGTTCAAGGTAAATCCACTACTATCCACATTGAAATTGAAGTTACTCTTACATTTGGACAAAGATCAGAACACAAAGAACATTGTCAAAGCAATGGACTAATACCGTGTCCCTCTCACACCTCTCTTGTAATGAATTTGCAGAAATAACCCATTTTACCCCTGTCCACATTTGCATGTCTCAGTGGATGGAAAGAATGCAAATGGCTGTCAGCGTTTGATTAAGTGGCTGATTTAGCTCTGAGCTGTTTAATCATGACCAAGCTCTGTATCGATTTCCTGTAGACGTCCATTGAGCTTTTTTAACCAACACCAATTAACTGTGCTAAGGAGATTCCCCTCTTGGGTCAGCTGCACTGAAGCAAAGAGAGAAAGAAATTGCTTTCTATCGCAAAGACTGAACAAGCGTAGAGAACTTTGGAGACACACTCTTTATGAATGATACTCAGGGGTGTGGAGTGATTCCTGGTTTCGTGATTGGCTTTATTTCAGAGGAAAAGACAGGGCTTTGTATGAGTAATAGAACTTGGAACGAGGGATGTGCTTTCCACAAACTTCACTTAGACCTTAGGAGAGTGGGGTCACATTTTACTTGCGCTATAAAACCTACTGTATCATATTTGATACGCAAATTTCCAAGGACACTAAATTATCAACATGATCAAATCTTTGCTGAAAAAACGATTGTGAACAATCTACAACATGTCTTCTTTCTTCTGACTGACAGTTTATACTTTTGGTTACACTTTATTTACACTTTATGCCCGTGTTACAGTGTAATTATACATTTAAGTACTGAGTAATATTAATTAGCTACATGTACTTACAACAGGGTTAGAGTTAGGATTAGGTTTGGTTAAGGGTTAGTTATATGTAATTATGCATAATTTATAGTTATTACTATAGTAACTACATGTATCATGAGTAACAACATTTACTCATTTACTACATTTTAGTACAATTCTAAAAATGCCCCCTTTTAGGTTGTGGTACACACTTCTTTTTGCTGTGAAATCTTTACTGATTTTAAAAATATATTTGATATTGTTAGTAATATTTCAAGATCAACATTTACTGGACCGAAGCAGCTTAGGTTTATTTGATTATTCATACATCATTTTCAGGAAAACATGATAAAATATGAGTATTAAATGTGATGCATCAGGCTTTTGAGGAAGGTTTATTTGTACATCTCTCAATCATCATTGTATTGCATTGCAATATATATTTTGCTCCCACAATAAAAGCTACAGAGCTTTTATCATAAAACTAAGCATTTAAGGGGTTAGTTCACCACAAAATGAAAATTCTGTCATTAATTACTCACCCTCATGTCGTTCCAAACCCATAAGACCTTCGTTCATCTTTGGAAGAAAATGAAGATCTTTTTGATGACAGAATGCTGTCAGATTTCCTTCCATAGACTGGCTTCGCAACTGAAATTTTGACACTTCAAAAAGTACATAGAGAAGAAACTCAACCAAACATGCTGCACGCGTGAGATAAAAACTCTTCCGGAAGCTCAAACGTGCTGCATAACACACGAGAATGAACCTCATTGGTTACGCAGCATGTTTGAGCTTCCGAAAGAAGTTTGTTCTTGTGTGTCATTCAGATTCTGTTGAGCTTCTGCTTATGTTCACTGTTCAAAGTTTACATGCGAGAAAAAGACTAAATTAAATCTATTCATCATAACAAGTGATCAAGTCTCTGTTTGAACTAAACCACTTGATTCATATGGGTTAGTTTTACAATCTCTTTATGAACTTTTTGTAGTGTCAAGGTTTCAGTTGCGAAGGCAGTCTATGGAAGGAAATCTGACAGCATTCTGTCATCAAAAAGATCTTCATTTGTCTTCCAAAGATGAACAAAAGGGTTTGAAACAACATGAGGGTGCATAATTAAATGTGCAATAAGTGGTATTTGAACTACGCTGTTGGACATTGTTGATATTTGAAATCAACCCCAAAAAAACCCACCCCTCTCTTCATTGCTCCGCCTCCAAAACTCACCCTCCACTTCTAACCAACTTGCTCTGAGTCGGTCTCAAACCACTGCCCGATCGCTGCTGGCATGCGAGGCGAATGCACTACCAATGACGCTAAACACCACATTCTCTAATGGTCGTAAGTGCGCAGTCATTTACCTGCACAACTCTCACTATCTGGCCGCTGTTACACACGCAATGTGAGTGGATGTCTGTTTATCACAGCTGACGCACAACAAAATGCTTCACGAAAAATAAAGAGCAGTTGATGAACGAATGACAAGGAAGCACAAAAAATTTGCATACAGTACACAAGAGTAAATACAAAGTGTTCGTTGTTAGTCGCAAACAGCACAGCAGCTCCAGAAAATCAAAACCCAGTATTACTCACATGAGAAGTGGGATCAAAGCAGTTTTCAGGCCTTCCCTCTTAGCTCTCTCCAGCGCTGGAAAGCTTTTCTAATATAACCGGTTCCTAAAGTGCTTGCCCAGGCATAAACCTTCATTCCAGTGATATTCTTTTGAGCTGTTTTGTATTGTGTCCCATTTCTCGTTCTGCAGGGGGTTTTTTTCTTCTTATTTTCAAATCTCCCTCTTGCTCGTTCTCTCTCCTCGACCTTCATACGCTCCCTGATGCTGATTGGTTAAATGTTTGTTATTGGACTCGGCCGACTAACTTCCAAACAATGGATTTGAAATATCACTGAGTTCCCCTTTAATGACAATTTTCATTATGGGGTGAACTAACCCTTTAAATATCATATTACTAAGATATATATTGACAAGCTATCAGAATTTCATCTTACTTTTTTGGTCATATAAATATCAGCAACTTCACTTAGTTTTGCTCAGTTTTGGCCTCTGAATAAAATGTAGGTGTTTTTTTCTTCCACGAGTGTGAGCCTCAAATTCTCACTATATCATACTAAAAAAACCTGATGAAGATTCAATAAACTCTTCCATTTTTTTAAATAGGTTGTTCAGACTATTATTCATATGTCAGACTTTACATTGTTAAGTTGACAAAGTCAAATACGACTTTGTCATAATTTTCTCATTGATTTCTGAATAATGTCTAACCTTCAACAGGGTCACAACATTTTTGCTAATCTATGCTCCAAGGAGTACAGCAACATGATGCAGCTACTGAAACAGGCCATTCTGTCCACAGATCTCACCTTGTATTTCAAGTAAGTAATAGTGCCAAGTGGAAATTTTTGTTTAAATAGATATTTAAAGGGGTAGTGGTCTTCAGCTTCAAACAGCTCTAAATATTCCACCAGGTGCATGTAATTCATGTTTATGCCACAATGAGGCGCCCTTTGAATGGAGGCAGAAGAGGTGACATTAAGCCCCTTTGGTGGCTTTTGTTCAGATCCTAAAAGCCTGGTGAAGATCTGCAAGATCTTCACTATAAAGGAACAATAAATAAAATGAACTTAAATGCAGTGAAAGAACCTTAAGTGTTTTTTTCCCCCCCATTGGACAAAAAAGAAGAAGAACCAAGTTCTTTGAGGTTGTTCTGTCTGGACAGTTCAGTTGGAGTAATGAAGAACATAGAGACATGTTCAGGTGAGTGAATACAACTTTGATAACAGAAATGCCTGGAGCTGTTGTAATGTTCTAAATATTTAAACACACCAGATCTATGCTGATGACTGCCTGCGACTTGGGTGCAGTGACTCGACCATGGGAAATTTCAAAACAGGTTAGACAGACCTTGCAAAAAAACAACAACCAAACAACAAAAAATCAGTTACATTTTGTTTTCTAGTACAAATATCTAAACATCCTTTAAACACAATCCATTTTTTTGAGAAGCAAAATTGTGTAAGATAATAAGACTTGTTTTCAGAGAGCAGCATTTGTTGGGATAATACCATATATTATGTATATTAAAATAATGTTATATCTCTGTTTCTAATTCCAGGTGGCTGAACTAGTGACGAGTGAATTCTTTGAACAAGGTGACAGAGAGAGATCAGAGCTGAAGTTGACACCAGCTGTACGTATTCTCTCACCAACAGATACCTCTGATTTTTAAAGTAAAATTTGCTGATTTTTGACTGAAATATATTTTATTTTGCTTTTGTTTATTTTGTTTTTTAGGCCATTTTTGATCGTAATCGTAAAGATGAGCTCCCTGTTCTTCAGCTGGAATGGATTGATGGAATTTGTAAGCCACTATATGAGGTAAAACAGTTAAGTAAATAAACCAAATGAAATAACTCAGGCTAATTAACTTTTATACAGTGATGATAATGTATTTTACAGGCTCTTGTGAAGTTGAATAGGAAGCTTCAACCGATGGCAGATGGAATTGATGCCAACCGAAAGAAGTGGGAGGAGCTGTGCCTGTCCTATCAGCAAACACGCAGAGCCTCTGAGTGTATCTCCAGTCTGAAGGCAGGAGAGATAGAATCCTCTCAGAGTTCAGACTCCACCCACGAGACAGAATCAAGTCAGGGTGAAGCAACCAATCAGAGCAAAGACTCCACCCACTGTGTGGAGCCAAATCATACCCCAGTAGCCAATTACAAATAAGAGGCGTGATGTGGCAATTAAAGGACGGCCCACTGAGTAATGAGGACTTTGACAGCTTTACTATGTTTACATACAAAAAAAAAAACATGTTAATCAACTTTTTTTTGTTTGTTTCTTTTTTTCTTTTTTTTTACATGGAAAATTAAAGGGATAGTCCACCCAAAAATGAAAATTCATTATTTACTCACCCTCATGTTGTTCCAAACCTGTATGACTTTCTTTCTTCTGTGGAACATAAAAGAAGATATCTTGAAGAATGTCGGTAACCTGTTTCAGCTCCCATTGTCTTAAACTGTATCGACAAAAAATATATATATAATGGAAGTCAACTGGAACCGCACCCGTTTGAATGCCAACATTTTTCACACAATGCTTCTTTTGTGTTCCGCAGAGATAAGAAAGACCAGGTTTGGAACAACATAAGGGTGAGCAAATGCTGACAGAATTTTCATTTTTCGGTGAACTATCCCTTTAAATCAGGCACTTGCACTTGCAGCACAATTTAAAACATCAAACAATGACTATGGTTTTAAAATGAAAGTTTAACAACCCATATTTTTGAGATTTTGTCTCAGAAAAAAAATTATAATGGCATATGTGACAAAACTGTGAAAATTCAGGTGCACAAAAAATTTAATGTCAGAATTTGTAATGTGTTTAATGCTCAGATGTTGCATTCAGCAAGTCTTTGCTGCTATATTGCAAGTTTTACAAAGCCTAGAATTACATAAATATAAAACAGAGTTGCTGATAGGATTCATATGCTTGAGATGCGGAAACTGAGCACTGATTTGATGAATGTATAAATTAATATCACTGTGATTTTTTGCTGTTGTCTCTTCAGACTTGCATGGAACCACTGGGACAACTGCTGATTGTGTTATAATTTTATATTGAACAGCACTGCATACAAATTGTTTAATGTTTGTGTATGCATCCTTAGCCTCATGTACCTTTTAATCATAAAATAGTATAGCTACATTACTACAACTTTTACCGCAAAAATACAGTATACATTGTCATGCACATGATTGCATACTAACTGTTCACATGGCAAACAGAAGATTATCCAGAATGAATGTGAATCAGGGATACGTCCTTGAAAGTTGATTTCTAAGATGAACCAAAGTCAATTATCACAGTACTTAAAAAGTGAATTTGTTGCATGCAAAACAGACATCTGTTCTTGGCATGTGAGTTTCAGTGTTTATTTTTGTCACGTTTAAATTTAGTATGTGAAATTTATTGTATTTTTTTGAATGCACTACGAATGCCAGGAAATGCATGCTGCATAGATTCGACAAAAGCAACTTTCTGCTTTAAATGAGAGTTAAACTCTCGGGCTGTGTTGCAGTCTTGCTACTAATGTTTATCGGTGTGCACAGTCAGATTATGCTCTTTCAGTTCAGTTTGTCTGCCTTATTAAAAGGAAATGTACCTATTTTTGCATTTAGTATGATTCAACATTTCAAAGAAAAGAGAAAGAATGCATTTATATTCATACCGTGAAAAAGAAGGCCAGAAATAGCTTTTATATTTTATTAGCTATAACATAAAATGTTCATATATCATACTTGGTGCCTCAGCGTGTCTCTTGTAGAGAGATTCTCATACTGTATTTCAATGGATCATATATCCAGCAAATGCCACATGAATGAATATGATATTCTGTGCAGTTTGTAAGAGGTAAACAGGGTTTTTTCTTGCCAGACTGATTGCTGGTCATTTTCCTCAGGCTGTTTTGTAAATAAAGATCACTGTGATGCACGCGAGTGTGGTGATCCGTGATTGGTTGCATGAAGCCCTGCTTAAATAATTAGACTTCTTGTGTAAATGTCTCATAAGTCATATTATCATTCAGAAACATAATTTGCAGAACTCATTTCCCAGCCTAACCTTTCGTGCATATGAGTTTTGCATAACAGATATGCTGTAATTTGCAACAAGCCAAGAACGCAAACAGCAAGCATAGCTTATGTAAAACAGCATATGCATAAATATTTGGCCTGGGTGAAAGTGTGAGCACTGATGAAAGCGAGCGTTTGAAGTTGTAGCTGCAGAGAGAGAGAGGCTTTGTGCCGGACAAGCCGACTGATACAAAAGCAGCGTGGCCGGCTGCATCCAGCTCTGCTCTCTGTAATCTATTATTCAACAGGGACTCGGCTGCTTTCCTGAGGCTTTAAAACCAAGAGAAAACAGGAATGAGACAGAATAACTTCAGTTCTGTGTGTTTCAGCACACAATCTATGCCTTACTCAGAACCAACTAACAATTCCCATATTGTATTATATATAAAAGAACCAAAGCTCGAAATTAAATGTTACATACTTAAAATAAAATTCAACAGCACAAATATGCTTACACAGACATTGTTTGCAGCAATATAGCTATGTGCCAGATTTACACACTGTCTATGTGTGATTTTGGACTCTTTATTTTGGTGTGGACAGGACTATATTTAAAACGTTTTGGACAAAAAGCTTGATCCTTGTTGTTGTTATGTTTTTGGTAATTTCCAGACTTGTTTCCACATGGTTCTTTTGGAATAATCACCAAATGCTTGGTTATTGCTCTCATTCATTAAATTGTTTTATTGTATCTCTTCTTTCTTTTACTCACAGCTACCCTTCAGGCCTCAAAGATTCCTTAAAACTGTGTTTTTATACTTAAAATGTTTTTTTGTGTTTTATTTTTGAACTTATAAAAATAGCATATTATTATTTATAATTTAAAAAAAAAAAAATTTAATGGGGATTTCAATACCTTTTTAAGACACTATGTATATTCCATGAAATCTAATTTCACAGTTTTACACATAAAAAGTTTCTTTATCACAGTTCATTTACACTGTAAACCCAAATAAGTAGGCAAAACTCAAAAAATTTGAGGCAATCGTTTTTTTTGAGATTTTTATTTTGTACTCATACCGTTTAATTGCTCTTAACACTCATACATTTAACTTAAAATGATCATGTAACCCCAATGTTAACATTTTTATTAGCATAAAATTAGCTAGCTATAACAAGCTAATTCAGAAAAGGCTAACTTGTTAATTTGCTAACATGTTAATGCATTTGCTGAATGAGTACAGCACTATAATCAATTTAACATACAGTATCTCACAGAAGTGAGTACACCTCTCACATTTTTGTAAATATTTTATTAAATCTTTTCATGTGACAATTCTGAAGAAATGACACTTTGCTACAATGTAAAGTAGTGAGTGTACAGCTTGTATAACTGTGTAAATTTGCTGTCCCCTCAAAATAACTCAACACACAGCCATTAATGTCTAAACCGCTGGCCACGAAAGTGAGTACACCCCTAAGTGAAAATGTCCAAATTGGGCCCAATTAGCCATTTTCTCTCCCCAGTGTCATGTGACTCGTTAGTGTTACAAGGTCTCAGGTGTGAATGGGGAGCAGGTGTGTTAAATTTGGTGTTATCGCTCTCACTCTCTCATACTGGTCACTGGAAGTTCAACATGGCACCTCATGGCAAAGAACTCTCTGAGGATCTGAAAAAAAGAATTGTTGCTCTACATAAAGATGGTGTAGGCTATAAGAAGTTTGCCAAGACCCTGAAACTTGTCCTGTTAAACCACTGTATGGTCTTGGCCACCGTGCTGCAGCTCAGTTCCACTCAGAACAGGCCTCACCATGGTCAACCAAAGAAGTTGAGTGCAGCATCATATCCAGAGGTTGTGATTGGGAAATAGACGTATGAGTGCTGCCAGCATTGCTGCAGAGGTTGAAGGGGTGGGGGGTCAGCCTGTCAGCGCTCAGACCATACGCAGCACACTGCATCAAATTGGTCTGCATGGCTGTCGTCCCAGAAGGAAGCCTCTTCTAAAGATGATGCACAAGAAAGCCAGCAAACAGTTTGCTAAAGACAAGCAGACTAAGGACATGGATTACTGGAACCATGTCCTGTGGTCTGATGAGACCAAGATAAACTTATTTGGTTCAGATGGTGTCAAGCGTGTGTGGCGCCAACCAGGTGAGGAGTACAAAGACAAGTGTGTCTTGCCTACAGTCAAGCATGGTGGTGGGAGTGTCATGGTCTGGGGCTGCATGAGTGCTGCCGGCACTGGGGAGCTACAGTTCATTGAGGGAACCATGAATGCCAACATGTACTGTGACATACTGAAGCAGAGCATGACCCCCTCTCTTCGGAGACTGGGTGGCAGGGCAGTATTCCAACAAGATAATGACCCCAAACACACCTCCAAGAAGACCACTGCCTTGCTAAAGAAGCTGAGGGTAAAGGTGATGGACTGGCCAAGCATGTCTCCAGACCTAAACCCTATTGAGCATCTGTGGGGCATCCTCAAACGGAAGGTGGAGGAGCGCAAGGTCTCTAACATCCACCAGCTCCATGATGTCGTCATGGAGGAGTGGAAGAGGACTCCAGTGGCAACCTGTGAAGCTCTGGTGAACTCCATGCCCAAGAGGGTTTAGGCAGTGCTGGAAAATAATGGTGGCCACACAAAATATTGACACTTTGGGCCCAATTTGGACATTTTCACTTAGGGGTGTACTCACTTTTGTGGCCAGCGGTTTAGACATTAATGGCTGTGTGTTGAGTTATTTTGAGGGGACAGCAAATTTACACTGTTATACAAGCTGTACACTCACTACTTTACATTCTAGCAAAGTGTAATTTCTTCAGTGTTGTCACATGAAAAGATATAATAAAATATTTACAAAAATGGGAGGGGTGTACTCACTTCTGTGAGATACCGTACTTGCTCTCAAACCAAGTTTGCACCACTTGTCACGAACTCTCCAAAAAACAATATTAACAGAAACTCTTCTAAATTAGCATAACAAAACATGAATTACTACTAAATCCCCCACTTTACATTAATCTTGCACAAAAACATTATATAACACTTAATTTTAGCATTTACTCTCCCTTTCGAGTGCCATGGGCAAAGCAATCTGGGAAATCCCAGCCCATTTTCAGTTGTTCATCTAAAATAAAAGATATAAGTTAATACAACTCAAAACAATTAAACAGTTCAGTTTACTTAAAATATGTCAGTTCTGTGAACTTAAAAGAAAAAGAAAGTGCTAAATACACATAAAAGTTCATTTGACTGAACTAATTTGTTTAATTTAAGTTTGTCCTACTCAAACCAATTAATTATTTTGAGCATTAGGGTTTACAGTACATTAACTTCTGCTAATATACAAAACAGAATATCATATTCCAGGCAACAATTAAGATAGATTAGTGGAATATAACATGTAACAACTAACAGCAATGTACTCTTTAAAAAGTGAAACTGCTTCTTGAGAAATTGCAAAGGCCTTCATTACAGAAAAAATAACCAATAGAGGCTGAGGGAGATGAAAATTATAATGTTATGAGGCTATTTTTATAATAACAATAACAATGTTGGAATAACAATTACATTCACCAGAAATATAGAAAACCTCCAATTTATCTTGTGATACTGAATCAATTTGAAGAACTGAAAACCTCTAAACTAGAGGCAGTATGAAATAAATAGGCTATTAACATTAATGTATGCATATTTGCGCCGGAAACTTGACAATGACAAATTAATTTTGCATAGAAATTGTTCATTTCTATGTCTAGATTTCTATGATAATAACTTTGGGCTTTGCTAAACGCATAATAAAGAATCTTATTATATATGAATTATTCATTTTGTTGCCACAGTGCAACAATGAATAGGAACATTGGTAGTTTGCACAAGTACATCTTGATGACAACCAGAAGTAAATGCATTCTGCTCATGTCTTTAATATTCTTTATGTAACAATATGAGTCTGGATTTGAAAGCAAGTGTTTACAGCAGTTACTGTATGTATAGCCATTGAGTAAACTGCCATGGTTTAATGTTTTGCTCTTTTTTACAATTAAGATGAACACATGGCTCAGAGTTTGTTTTAGAGTGTAAAAGACTAAGGATGTGTCCAAATAGGTAACTTGTCACATTTAATTCTTTGTTGTACTGAAAGTCCAAG
Source organism: Anabarilius grahami (assembly GCA_003731715.1). Lineage (NCBI taxonomy): Eukaryota > Metazoa > Chordata > Actinopteri > Cypriniformes > Xenocyprididae > Anabarilius > Anabarilius grahami. The sequence goes on from RJVU01072388.1 coordinate 85,008, forward strand.
AGCCTAAGGCCAAACATTGAAATTGAAAGGTCAAGAGTGATTTAATAACTTTGTATCTAGAGGTTTACATTGTTATTTCCAACTGTTTTTAGTTCAACATTTTGCCACAAGTGATTCAGAATGTAAAGCAATGCCTTTCTGAGCTCATAAGCCTCTAAAAGTCATTTTTATGTGCATCTTCAAATCCCTGTGGTTTGAAAAAAATAGAGTGCATCAAATAAATACAAGCTCTATTTTCACATTACAAGCTGAGATTTATAACCACACACATGAAAGTCAAAAAGCGCATTCTAGAATTCCCAGTAAAGTTCAGTGTTTTCTGTAGGGCGCTACGGCTTCAGCTTGAGTGCTGACAGTGTATTGCATCCAACCCTGTCTACTCTTAACCTTCCTGACAGAGAACTCTTTATTAATTGGCCCAAGCTGCCAGTGTCAGGTTTGAGTTCAGTGATTATTTATACTGAAAAAATACATCTGATTCTTCTAGCTTATATAAGTACGTTGCTCGTGCTTTTCCCTTAAGGACGAAAACTTGCATTAAACCCAACTCCCTGCTATTCACGCCAGCCTCCACGGCTCAATGGCCTTTGTGTTAACGCCAAAACTACTGTAGATGTTTTTATGAAGATGCTCCAGTCCACAAATCAATTACGGGTGGGAAAAGCGTGCGCGGCGGGTCTGTCTCCCTTCACCGTTCTCCATCGTTTTCTATCTGCATGCCGCCCACAATCAAAGAGATCTCAACGCTTTGACTTGTTGGTGAAAAATTAATGTGAGAGAAGTTACGCAACTCTAGCTTTGAATCGGCTCTTCAGTGCATTTAAAAACAGGCTTAAACAAAGACCCAGAGAGAAATTGAATTATAGGGACTGGAAACTATACTCCTCTATCTCCCTTTGTCTGTCTCTCTCTCTCTTTTTTTATACAATTGGTTAGTAGCCCAATGTTGCATAAGACTTCAGAGGAGAGTAGAGGAATTGTAAACCTTTGAGTTATTTTGGGATAAAACACACTACAATGGCTTTAGAACTTCACTGCAGACTCCAGGGAAAGAGTTTTGTACAGTAGTTTTCTATTTATAATTGTTTTTTTTCTACCATGTTTCTTTTTAGCAGATCAGTTAAATCTACAAATGGCATAGCGTAATGGCTGGAGCCACACTAAAATCTTTTAAAATATTCTTTGAAAAGATTTCCATTATTGAGTGAGTACATAAAAAGTGTTCTTACCTAAATTAATTATTTAGGCCTATATTTTGAGCAGGCGGGTCGGATTTGACGGGAAATTTTACATGACTGGGCCTTGCTGTTGACGTCTGTTTATGACATAAAAACAATGGCTGCATCCGAAAGCTTAGGCAGCTGACTTCTTGCCGTTTAAGCACGATACCTCACGAAACTGATGATGCATTCACACCATGTCGTAATTACCTTAAATAAGAGAGGACAACATGCGACGCTGAGTTGTTTACGTACTCGCGCGGAGACCTTGCGAGAGAAACAAGCGTGCCGCCATCTTTATAATATTGTCTTTGAACTTCCGTTTTTGCGGAATAAAGGTTAGTTCACGCGGCCTCGTAATTCCTGTAGTTACGAGATTCTAGCTTGTAAAAAGTGTTCACGTCCTCGTAGAGCTCGTAATTACAGCTTGTAAGCTGGCATCGCTGTCAATGAATAATTAGCTGGTGAAGTGGATTTACTTGTTGTAGAGTTAATGAAAGATTCATGGGCATTGTAATGTTTAAAGCAGATGTCTTAACAAATGTCAGTAGACCGGAAAGATTTTAAAACGAGCAGTTCATTCATAAGTACGTAAGATCGCTGTGGAAATACAAACTGGAAGACAAAAGTCGACGATCGCAGCGCGGAAAAGGAGCAGAGCGACATAATGTCACAGCAGCGCCATCTTTGATTTTTAACGGGAATGAAAGCATCTTCATATGGAAGCCCGTTTCCGCCACTAAATAAAAAAATAAAAACAGTAATTGCGACTTTTTATCTTAGAATTCTGACTTTTTATCTCGCAATTGCGAGTTTATATCTCAGAATTCAGACTTTTTTTCTCACAATTCAGAATTTTTTTCTCACAATTCAGAATTTTTTTCTCAAAATTGCGTGATATAAAGTGACAATTCTAAGATATAAACTCACAACTGTGTGATATAAAGTCACAATTCTGAGATATAAACTCATAATTGCATGATATAAAGTCACAACCTGAGATAAAAACTCGCAATTGCGAGAAAAGTCAGAATTGCGCAAAAAAAGTTTCACACAATTGCGAGTTAACTCGCAATTATGACATGGCGTGAATTATGCAGATTTAATAGACATTATTCAGAGCAGCGTATGAAAGCGAGGCTATGATGTTAACTCGCAATTGTGAGAAAAAAAGTCAGAATTGCGAGAAAAAAGTCAGAATTCTGACGTTATATCAAGCAATTGCGATTTTATATGTCAGAATTCTGACTTTTTTTCCTCACAATTTCGAGTTATAAAGTCAGAATTGCAAGAAAAATAGTCAGTATTCTGACTTTATATCACGCAAATGCGAGTTTATATCTTGCAATTCTGACTTTATAACTTGCAATTGTGAGGAAAAAAGTCAGAATTCTGAGATAAAAAGTCGCAATTACTGTTTTTTTTATTTAGTGGCAGAAACGGGATTCCATATCTTCAGAACCAATCTTCAGTGGGTTGTACTATTATTTATAGTGTTTTTGGATTGTTCTGCTGACGAAACACTGCAAAATTATCTTTCCAAGAAATCTCAGTAGACCTGAGCTGTGGAAAATTATAAGTGGTCTTGGAGCTTATACAGCTTTTTACAGCAGATGCCATTGAAAGCACGCAAGTCTATACACCTCATAGCCTCGCTTTCATACGCTGCTCTGAATAATGTCTATTAAATCTGCATAATTCACGCCATGTCATAATTACCGTAAATAAAGCTCCGTATGCTTTCTAATCGCTCTCGCTGTACTCGCTGTCATACACCGATCGGTCTGAACAGCGTTTTTCCAGTCAAACACACCTTAAATCTGCAGCGGACAGGTGGTACAGTGGCCACGTGGTACAAGGTCATATATTGCATTCACCCCATGTCGTAATTACTGCGTAATTATGCATTTCTATGGAACCATTATCAACACCTAAATGAATCTGCAGCAGTCACATGGTACAAGTAGGAGCCCATCTTACAAGCTGTAATTATGAGCATTACGAGGATGTGAATGTATTTTACAAGTTTAAAATCACATAATTGCGGTAATTACAACATGGCCTATAGCTCTCAGAAAATTATGAGTTTACATCTACAGTCGCTAAATGCTTTTTACAAGTCAGAATAGTTACAGTAATTACGAAATGCCATGAACGCACCTTAATTTCGGACAGACTTCTGAGGCAGCATAACGATTTAATGATCTATAACAAAATAGAGCGAGCTTTGGTGATAACTAAGTGAATACTTGATTGCAATACTAATTTCTTTCTATAAATGACATCAAAAGTGGAAAACGTTGGTCAGAAACATACATACAAACTGACCACCAACCGCAACTTTCAGGTGGCATCTTTATTTTTAAGCTCAACTGTCAGGAAATGGAATGCACAGACTTGAATGGCAATGAAGGATACATCTATGCAGAAGGTATCTCGGTAGACATGACGTGAAGCTAACATTGGATTTGGATGTGCCTTGATCCCTTCCTACCTTGGAATGCATTCTCTGAAGGCAGCATTTTTAAGCTTTCAGCCACAGCCAACAACGCAATTAAGTTTTAACCACAGATGACGATAGAGATGACATATATGGCATATAAACTAAAGTTTTACGCCACCTGTTATTTACACATTTGGGAATTGGGAGATCTTGATTCTTGATGTAAGATGCTGTAATCTTAACTAATTTCATTTGAAACAGATAAACAGAGTTAAGAAAATATGTTTAACATACTATACTTCTTCCCTTGAATCTTTGAAATAGGTTGTTGACAGAACAATCTGCTTTGGTGTGGAAAGTTTCTTGACATTTCACACACACAACACACTCATTACAGAACACTGATGTTTTTTGCTTCTGTGTTATTCACCAGCAGTATGTTATAGATTATTTATTTCACGGTCGCCGATTCTCAACATACTCAACATAAGTGTATGAGGCTTACACATATTGAGCTGTCATCCTCTCATGGATGATGACACCTGAAACAATTTTCAATAGAGGGGTATGAAATGATATACCAGATGAAAGAAGCACTTCACACATTAGCTTTGTAGTGATAATGTAAACATAATTCAGTTCCAAGCCCTGACCCTAAAGCACCTGCAAAATTAGAGCGCTGCCCTCATTTTGATGGAAATTGCATTATTATTTCCATCTGTACGATTCAGAGCAAGCCTCAGCAGAACTCTTCTTATGTTGATGAAACTGTGAGTGTAAGTATTTTTTTACACTAGTAATGAATGACATCAGACAAATTCACTAGAACTCTGGGGTATGCTTTTCTCCTAAAATAAGGAAGAGAAAAAAAAACTCTTTGACTCTTTGAAAGAGGAAATGCTAGCACTTTATCTTAAATTCTGAATGTTCACATGAACAGATATTGTTGAATAAGTCACACACTTTAAATATGATTCCAACAGTTTTTTTAATATGCCAATTATTTTATCAAATAAATATAAATGACAAGGCGAGTTTGGCAACTTGCCATATAAATGACAGAACAATTGATTTCCCCCCATTTGTTACAATTGCTTTCGCTGCTACATAAAAACTTGCAGTTGCTATATATAAAAATGCCTAAAAAATTGTTTTAACTGCAGTAACCAAAAATAAGCTTCATAAAATTATAATTTACAACATCAATAGTCTTCAAAACACCATTTTAGTAATAAAAAAAATAATTTTCATTTGCTGTACAGTAGTGTCCTCCAGTGGTAAAAATGTAAAATTGAGAACATAATTTCTGATTTATGTTCTGTTCTGTTATGTTCTATTCCTCCTGTGTGGCTGTCCTTGAGGAAGAGGAGTAGGAATAAGATGAAGAAGGAGGAGGACGGCCAAATGAAGATGACAAAAAACCTCTTTCAAACAGACTAACTCCTTCCTTTTAACATTTGTTACAGATAAGAGCAGTGCAAGAGTTGCACTGAGTTTCAAAATGATCTACTCATGGGATCTTAGAGTTTTCTCTTTCAGGATAATTTACCACTGCAGGGCCATGTCACCATGACAGCTGACCCCGCCTCTCTGTCCTGACAGGCTAGTTTTGGATTCTTTCAATAAAAGCCCTTTGATTGCGCACTGGGGCACCTCAGGGTTCCCTGAATGGCTGTCAGAGCTGTCAGAGTGATAGACGGGTGGGTATTTTACCTCAGAAAGTAACAAGCGAGGCGTTAACTCTACAAGTGTAAGACCTCTGCCATTCAAATGGTAACCTCTCTCAGGCAGATACATTCACTGCTTGAAACCAGACAGCTGAACAAAAGTGGATTGAGATATACCCATCTATAGCATCACTCTAAAATTCACCATAAATGAAGAATTCTTTTCGAAGCCATACTCAAAATATTTAAATTCAGATTGGGTAATCTGGTTAGGTTGATATATGAGTGGTAAGTAAAGAAAAGATGTCAGACAGACATCACATTTTCTTACTAAAGCCGTATACCACACTGTTATGCAAAAGTCAAGACTCAAGCACTTATTTATAATGTAAAAAATTGGAACTGAATTGAGCTGGACACATTGACACTGTTACTGAACTGAATGAATCAACATTGAAGCTGGATAATGACCATTTCATTCTGTATATCTGCTTATAGCAGAATTGAACTTGTCTGATTATATTGATGAACTGTGCAACAATTGACTGAACTGAATCGAAACAACATTGAACTAAATTGAGTTGAATAATGACACTAATATCTTCTATTGAGCTGCTTTAAAGCTGAAACTGAATTTGTTTCATAATTGATGAATTTTAACATTGTTATTTTGCTGTGTATTAGCTGCTTTAAAACAATCTGTATTGTATAAAGCACTATGTGACTTGATTTGACTATAAAGTATAGCTTATCATTTAATAAAAATAAACAAGCCATTTCACTATCTTGGAATTATAAGGTTTTATCTGCATTCTGAGCAGTTTTGAAATATTGAGCCTCAAAAAGTTTTTGAATTCCATATGCCTTTATGGATAGACCCTTTCTGTTTTTTTTTTTGTTGTTTATTTTTTAAGTCCCAAAATGTACAAAACTTAAAAATAAGAATGTGTGAATAACTCAATTTTGACAAAAATGTCAGATAGAACCTTATATTTGCAAGGGGATGATTTGGAAGAAAAACACAAAGAGTAAAAAGGCATAAAAGTAAAGGGCATAAAAGCCAAGGAGTCTCATAGTCTGCACATGTCCAGTGGGCCGTATTAGAAGCTCAAACTATATGGATAGTGATTGGCCAGATATAGACCCGTGGTCCAGTGATGGTCTGTTTCCTGTCGTCTGTGGAAGATAATCTTTCTGTTGTATATGAATATTTTAACAAGGTCAAAAGACAAAGGGCACTTAATGACCCTTAATGCATTTTACTTATTGATCTACATACTGCACAGACAAACATAAGCTGAGCGCTATATATTTATTACATGCATAATAACTGATTTGTGAAGAGAGAAAATTTTGACAAAGCCTGATAGATTTACCACTGTGGGAGCTATAAAGAAAAATGGACCTTGTGTACTGAAGTATAAATCATAAACTCTGAATAACATACATACGTCTGTGAACGAGTCAGCAGCCAGCTTTATTCCTGTGTTGCTTTCAGTGGAGGTGAAATGCATCATTTGGATTAGAGTGAACTCACCACAAAAGAGCGAGCTGTTGTGTTTGATTTCCGCCAGCAGCTGCCGTTCTGTTTTCAACGCAATGCATGTCTGTTTTGTGTTTCACACAGAGTCGCAGTTCAAGGTAACATGAAGCGGCCCTCAGCTCCCAGCAGCCTCATTAGTTCTCTAATGCTCTAATCTGTATGGTTTGTGAGACTGGCCACTCAATAAGGCTGATTTATCTGGGTCTAACATATGGCTGTCCCTGTGCTAACATTTGGACAGAGAAGAGACAAAATGTTTTAGTAGTTCATGTGCTGGATCAAAGAACGACACTCAGAGGCCTCCAGCCTCAGTGAAGAAAATAGAGAGCTGACTAACCATGCATGAAAAGGCAGCATTTCTATTCCATGCTGCAATGTACTAGTGTTGCCAAATAACTCTGAATAGAGAACATTAGAAGACCATCTGTATGAAAAGATTGTTGGACACAATAAGTCAAAAAAAAAAAAGACTAATTAAAGGAATATTCTAGGTTAGTTCAAGTTAAGCTCAGTTGGCATGCATTTGTGGCATAATGTTGATTACCACAACAATTAATTTCCACTTGCTTCTCCTTTCCTTAAAAAAAAGCACACACACACACACACAAATTTGTACTATGGAAGTAAATGGGGCCAATTCATGAGCGTGAAAATGCTCATCGTTTCAAAAGTATAGTAACAAGACACAATCACTATGCATGTTAACATGATTTTAGTACGGTGGCTGAAAGAGGTCAACAAGCTGCAACTGAAGAAAACACGTGCAATTACAAAACAACTCCAGCTAATTAAGGAAACATCTTCATCAGTTTGATAGCACATGTGCTGCAATTCTCATGCTAACTAAATACAGAAACACACTGCACATACTCACAAAGCAACCAAATACAGAAACGCAAAGCAAATATTCACAACGCAACCAAATACAGAATTGGATCCAAATACTCACAATGCAACCAAATACAGAAACACGCACCAAATACTCACTATGCAACCAAATACAGAAATACACTGGAAATACTCACAACACAACCAAAAACAGATACGCGCTGCAAATACTCACAACGCAACCAAATACAGAAACATGCTGCAAATACTCTAATGTCTACTTGTCAGTGGTGTTGTCGATGACCTGAAAGGTAAGTTTCTTGTTTATTTTAACACCCTGATCATAAAAATTCCTTAGCCTTTTGGATATGATTAGTCTAAATAATTTTAGGCTATACACAAAAATACACAATTAACTGGGAAACGTTATGTAAGCTGGCTAACTTACTTTCCAACTGTAACTAAATAACGTTCAAAGAGGTTCACGAAAATAATTTTTTTTGTTGCTTAATGGTTAAAACCAGGTCAAAATAAATGCTATTTGCAGCGCATTTCTGTATTTGGTTGCTTTGTGGGTATTTGCAGCACATGTGCTGTCAAACTGATGAAGATGTTATCTTAATTTGCTGGTGTTTTTTCTATTTACTTGTGTTTTCTTCAGTTGCAGCACGTTGAGCTCTCTAGGCCATTGTATTTTAGTATTAAAATGGCTTACTGACATTTTATGTTTACAGTTATGTCCATTTTTAGAACTTAGTTGCCATTGCCAATTGTATCTGGACATTTTAATTCAACTTCAACAAAGATGATGGATTTGTATGTTTAGGAGTGTTGTATACCAAATAATAAAAATGTATAGCCTATAAATGTGTATGTGTACATGACAATGACAACGCCTCAAACCCTAAAATCCTAAAATGACTGTGAAAACGATTTAAGCTTTACAGCTTAAGTTTTGTAAGTTTCTTTTGTAAGTGCCTGAATATTCTTTTCATAAATTCTTGATATATGAAAAGAAAGAAAATGAAAGGTTTGTTGAAATTATTTCTTGCCATTGAGTGAGCCTAATTTGTTCTGAATTCGAAACATTAATCTTTTTCTTTTTTTTACTTTTTCAGCAAAAACATACACAAATCTAAAAACACAATACATTTACATTAGACGCAATGCTGCATAAGATATTAAGACTTATTTTCCTAGAAAACTGCACTGACAGACTTCTTTCACAGATTTTTCTTTTTTTAATTTATTTGCTTGTTCAACCTTGTTTATATTTGAAACAAGTGAAACTTAAGTGCAGTAAGGGATGATACACTTGTATTAAAGATACTGTATATTCTCTGAAATGTTTAAATAATACATTATATAGTATTATTACATAATATACATACATATAGGTTACACTTTATTTTAAGGTGCCAGTATTACAGTGTAATTATACTTTTAAGTACTGAGTAATAATAATTAACCTCATATACTTAGGTTTAGAGTAAGGATGAGGGTTTGGCTTAGGGTTAATTGCATGTAATTATGCATAATTTCTAGTTATTACTACAGTAACTACATGTAATTTGTAACAATGACATCTACATATACATACAGTATTATTACATATTATTACAGTATTGTATTATACGTCTTAATACATTATACATGGTAGCAAGTAAATTAATATTAAATGATTTTCAGCAAATTCGGCAAAAGAGTTTACATTCACTCTGCTTTGTATTTGTACAATAAAGTGCAAAGCCCAAAAATAACATTAAACCAAAGAATGGTTTGGAAGTTTCTCAAAATAATGGCCACTTCCTCTGCAAGTGTACCATTCTAAATCAACCCATCTGTACTGTCTTTTTCACCATGAACTGAGGCGTCATCCAAACATGACTTTGAACTGAAAGGATTTCACTTGCATTTCATCATCTCTTTGCCTAGCAAGGAAATGGAGGGAGAAAGGACAAAAAGACATGTCTTCCTCTAGTAAGGGAGGACCTCCACTCCTCAACTGATGTGTCTATGATTAAGAGCTCACCCCAGCACCTCCTTTTTTGTCAAATGGACATCAACATATAACTCACTTTGCTGGACAAACAAGGACAAGGTCTGAGCAGCATCTAGGCAACCTAAAGCATGTCCTCCTCCTCCAAAGGGAGGATCTAAAAGACGTTCTGTCGCAGGGTTGGATTGATTGTGCCCACAGTGGGAGATTACACTGAAGATTCAGAGTGATTCATGGGAGGTGCAGAGGCTGGAGAATGTGTAGATAGAGCAGCGTTATTTACATTAGTGCACCATCTGAGGCATTCGGTCATTGAATCCTCCCTACAATACACTTATCTGACCTTCAACACACACACAGAGAGAGAGAGAGAGAGAGAGAGAGAGAGAGAGGGCCGTGTAACAAAAGAAAGATGCCTTCATTCAAATGTCTAGAAGACTCCTTTTCACTTCTTTCTTTTTCTGTCTTCTTTCTTCTGACTCTTCTGTTAACATAGAGATCTACTAAAAAACAGTGTATACATTTTTGGATTTATTATTTTTAAATGTTTCATTATTTTATTTACTTTTATTTACTAACTTAAAATGTTCACAATTTTAACAGAAAAGCATGTTACAATGTTACAGAAAACACGTTAAAAACCTGATAACTGTTAACAGATACCTCACTATGAAATATTATTATAAAAATATATTTTTGTGCTAAAATACTGGCATATATAGGCATATATAGGCATAACATTATGACCACTGACAGGTGAAGTGAATAACACTGATTATCTCTTCATCACGACACCTGTTAGTGGGTGGGATATATTAGGCAGCAAGTGAACATTTTGTCCTCAAAGTTGATGTGTTACAAGCAGGAAAAACGGGCAAGCGTAAGGATTTGAGCGAGTTTGACAAGGGTTGGTCCAATCCAACAGACGAGCTACTGTAGTTCAAATTGCTAAAGAAGTTAATGCTGGTTCTGATAGAAAGGTGTCAGGGTGCCCATGCTGACCCCTGTCCACTGCCAAAAGCACCAACAGTGAGTATCAGAACTGGACCACAGAGCAATGGAAGAAGGTGGCCTGGTCTGATGAATCACGTTTTCTTTTACATCACGTGGATGGCCGGGTGCATGTGTGTCGCTAGGGAACACATGGCACCAGGATGCACTGTGGGAAGAGGGCAAGCCGGCGAAGGCTGGGAAACCTTGGGTCCTGCCATCCATGTGGATGTTACTTTGACACGTACCACCTACCTAAGCATTGTTGCAGACCAAGTACACCCTTTCATGGAAACGGTATTCCCTGGTGGCTGTGGCCTCTTTCAGTAGGATAATGCTCCCTAATACAAAGCCAAAATTATTCAGGAATGGTTTGAGCAGCACAACAACGAGTTTGAGGTGTTGACTTGGCCTACAAATTCCCCAGATCTCAATCCAAACGAGCATCTGAGGGATGTGCTGAACAAACAAGTCAGATCCATTGAGGCCCCACCTCACAACTTACTGGACTTAAAGGATCTGCTGCTAACATCTTGGTGCCAGAAACCACAGCACACCTTCAGGGGTCTAGTGGAGTCCATGCCTCGACGGGTCAGGGCTGTTTTGGCAGCAAAAATGGGACCGACACAATAATAGGAAGGTGGTCATAATGTTATGCCTGATCGGTGTATATACATATATTATACAGGGCTTGACATTAAAACCCACCATCCCGCCAAGTGCCAGTGGATTTCAGCAGTGGCGTGTATCCCAGTCACTACTAGCCATATACATTTTTCATTTAGTCTTTTAAAAAGGCATCTAAAAATATAATAAACTAAATGCATTTGCTCCGGATGAATATTGTTAGTGTTACATGGCTTGAATTTCGGCGTGGGATTGCACATAGTTTTACTCATTCCCACAGATTTTGTGCTCACACCCAAAGTGCGCGTACATAAAGCCGCCTCTCAGTACTAAATTAATTTAAGCGCTGCATATTGTGCTTAAACAGTCAAATACACACAAAATAATGTCAAACTGCCAGTCTTGGTGAGTATTCATTTAAACACAGTCAGTTATGTTTTAAGTGAATGTAAACAGTTGAGAAAGAAAACATGTCTAACAGTAGGGAACTGTGTGTCAGGTCTTAAAGTGACAGCAGCCTAATATACTTGCTGCCAAATTATGAGATAATTTTAAAAAATATCTATATTGCAAAACCACTAGCTACAGTGGCCAGCTTGAACCAGATGAAAGATACAGTTTCACACACAGCAAAATCCCCAGAGTTAAATCTACTCTGCTTAGAGTACATATGGTCCCTCTCTAAATAGTGTTAAAGTAACACTGAAACAGAGTTAAAGTCAACTGAAGTTTTTGTGTTTCCCTTTTCTTCAGTGATTCCGCTTGTTAACAGCAGATGTTCATCACTAATGCTCAATCATCACTTAATTAATCGCTAAATTATCTCATTAACTTTAACTCTGCTTCAGAGTTACTTTAACACCATTTATAAAGGGACCATTTATACTCTGCGCAGAGTTGATTTAACTCTGGGGATTTTGCTGTGCATAATCTACAGTGGAAATCTATATTATATTGAAAAATATACATGTAGGCCTACTTTTCGTGTTTGGCATTGGTAATGGGTATGACAATGTTGATATGTTTGGTCTTGGTGGAATACATCTGCTACGCTGCTGCTGCTGCTGTTGATTATTGCTGCTGCTGCTGAAGAGCAAGTACAGGACTTTCTACTGCCAATACATACACGACACGCTGCTGTGAGCAAGTAAGACATGCTGCTGCTGTACAATATAGCATACATAAATTACCCGTAGCAGATCTAGGTGGAGCTGGGGAAGGTGGAGGGTTTCTGAAGCGCATTGCACTGCTAAGGCAATGCTACCAAAGTATTTTGAAGGATGAGCACACAAGCTCATTGGCTACTGATACAGCAGGAACCAATCAGCTGTGCCCTATAGATAACAACGTGATTAAGAGCAGGTTGAGTTAAAGGACCTATTAGCCTGCGCCATCTAGAGTTTCCTGACAGAACTTTGTATTAAAAAGATATTTTTTATTTTATGTACATTTTTTAATCTTATTTTTGTTATCTGTTTTTAACATTAGAGTATATTGTGTTACATTATTTACTCTGATGGTCTTTATGTTTTTGTCAGTAACTGATAGCCTTTAGTCATTGTGTAGCCTTCTATTTTACCACCTGCATATATGCTGGTCATCAGTATATTTTTAAGTACAAAGCAAATCTAAGTAGGCTGAGATGTTATTATTGTAATTTGATGACAGTTTATGAAATTATGATGGTGAATTTCATTACAGTGAATTTCTGGCAAACACAGCTTTTGTTTTTTACTGTATATTTATTTATTTTTTTAAGAGTACTTATTTTTTTGGAAAGAAAAAACAATTATTGCAAGATACCAGAGATATTTCCATCAGCATTCCTTCAGGACAATGCATTCTGCTGGCTGTGGGCAAGGGACCGGGGATGCCTGAGCTCTACCTACATGTTTCTCTGCTCTCTCTCTCTGACCTTAAAACAATCAGAGTAAACACACAGAGGCCCCTGAGAGAGCGCAGACCCCAACTGTGTCCTCAAAACCTGCACTCTCCAGCGTGCAGCCTTAATCAAACATACTGTCATGCTGTTTACTAGAACACACAGGGGAAACAAAGTGTAGGAGCCCCCAAGTCTCAGCGTTAACCAGGACCATCTGAGCGTGAGTGTTTTAGAACACAGTGTAGTCTGCTGGGTATTTACTGTGTATATTTGGTCAAGGCATCCTAAATCCTTTTATATTTCATATCTTTTCTGTGTTCAATACATATTTGTGTGTTTGAACAAAAACAGAAGTCTGTGTGCGACTGCTTCATTTCCTTTCCAGAAAGTCTGTTTCCTGAGCTGTGTGGAGCCCAAATGTGGCTCCTCACAGAGGGAATTCAGAAAAGGATCAATTGCACTTGTTACATCTCAGGTTTCCCTCTCCCCACCCCCCTTACTTCACTCACACAGGACTGAATTCTCAGCTGCAAGCAATTACTGCAAGGACTCACTGACTAACAGTTTCCAGATTGCCTCTTGATGGCCCCCAAATTGAGAAAGACAGTCTGGAGTATGGACAATGTAAATCCATTTCTGGTTTTGTCAGTTCCAGACAGCTGGTCGGGCAGACCAAAGGCTGTGGCTTTGAGAACTCAGTGGCAATCTTAACATGAAGACAAATTTTCATCCCCAGCAACCTTTCCATCTCGGAGTAAGGTCATTTTCTCTGAATTGCAAATATTGTTCAGCCAAGAAAATATCTGTCTGTTTCTCGAGACGCTGTGTTCAAGCAGGGGCTGACAAGTGGAACATATAACAGTTTTGGCTCTACTGTTCAAGAGTGTTAATGTGTCATTCACACTGATTGCTTGACGTATTTATGAGTAAACAAATCAGATACACTGTTTCAAAAAACCTCAATTTTTCTGACTTCAAAAGTATAGTGCAAAAAGTGGAAGCTGTGCACTAGTAACTTTATTCCAGAATGTTATTTCCACATTGCTACACATCTTGATTACATATCCAGTGTTGTTTTGTTCCATAAATCTACTTGAAACAGTTTTACTGCTGATTAGTTTAATCTTTGATGGGATTTTACAGATGTTCTATGGACTGTTGAACTGTTATTATTGTTGGCTTGTTTGTTTACAGGCTCCAGAAAGAGCAGAAGTAAGACTATCCATTGACAATGTGATGACTGGAGTCCTGCCATATTGCTGGAAGCAGTCGTGAGGACGGAAAGTTTTCTCAAAACGCATGAGAGAAGGAATGGCCTGCAGCCGACGGCTGTCTCGTTCAATTAGTGAGTCAGAGGAGGGTCTGTCAGAGGAAAAACATGGCGCTGTGGTTTTGTCATATGCTTAAGACAAATGAGTGCCAGACAAACGCTTGTTTTAGTTTTAGCAGAACCCAAATTTGACATGCTTTCTTTAGAGAATCTTTAGAAAAAATATTTTAATTTCCCCAGTTCATTATTTATTTTAAAAGGTAAAGTGGTGGATTGCCATGTAGCAAGACTGGAAGCAGAAAGAGTACAAAATAGCCACAGTGTTCACAGTTGATACCTTGCTGGAAAATCCAGTTTAAGATGGTGTTACTTATGTTTTGGAATGTAAAAACTGGTTTCGTTTACACTTTATTTTGACTTTAGACATTCTACTAACTATAAGTAACTTTGCAACTACATGTCAACTAGCTCTCTTTAGAGTATTAGTAGAGTATTAGTAGACTGCAGTAGACTGTTAGTAAAGTTAGGTGTTAGAGTTCAGGTTAGTAATAAGTTGACATGTAGTTAAAAAGTTACTTATATTCAGTAGAATGTCTGTTGGTGGACCATCAATATAAAGCGTTAGACGATATTAAGCAGCTGCTAATACTTTAAAGACTAGTAGTTGACATGTAGTTGCAAGTAGAATTGTATTGTTAGTAGAATGTCTAAAGTGGACCATCGAAATAAAGTGTTACCCTTATTTCTTGCTGATCCACGCTGGTCATTAGCTGGTAGGTAGACCGTTGTGGACCGGCAACAAAAAAAGGCTGGTAATGCCATTTTAAGGTAGTCAAGCTAGTTTTTGAAAAAGCACTGAGCTTAAACTAGAAAATGACCAACTTGGACCAACTAATGACCAGTCTGGACCAGCTATTGTCCAGTTTAGACCAGTTAATGACTTTCAGTGACAGCTAGTGACCAGCTTGTAGCATTATTAACCAGTTTGGACCAGCCAGTGACCAACTTGAACCAGCTAATAAGCAGCTTATGACCAATTTAGATCAGCTAATAACCAGCTTATAGCAGCTAACGACTGGTTTAGATCAGCTAATAACCAGCTTGGAGCAGTTAACGACCGGTTTAGATCAGCTATAATAACGAGCTTGGAGCAGCTAATGACCAGTTTAGATCAGCTAATAACCAGCTTGGAGCAGCTAACAACCGGTTTAGATCAGCTAATAACCAGCTTGGAGCAGCGAACAACCGGTTTAGATCAGCTAATAACCTGCTTGGAGCAGCGAACAACCGGTTTAGATCAGCTAATAACCAGCTTGGAGCAGCGAACAACCGGTTTAGATCAGCTAATAACCAGCTTGGAGCAGCGAACAACCGGTTTAGATTAGCTAATAACCAGCTTGGAGCAGTTAACGACCAGTTTAGATCAGCTATAAATACGAGCTTGGAGCAGCGAATGACCAGTTTAGATCAGCTAATAACCAGCTTGGAGCAGCTAACAACCGGTTTAGATCAGCTAATAACCAGCTTGGAGCAGCTAACAACCGGTTTAGATCAGCTAATAACCAGCTTGGAGCAGCGAACAACCGGTTTAGATCAGCTAATAACCAGCTTGGAGCAGCGAACAACCGGTTTAGATCAGCTAATAACCAGCTTGGAGCAGTTAACGACCGGTTTAGATCAGCTATAAATACGAGCTTGGAGCAGCTAATGACCAGTTTAGATCAGCTAATAACCAGCTTGGAGCAGCTAACAACCGGTTTAGATCAGCTAATAACCAGCTTGGAGCAGCTAACAACCAGTTTAGATCCACTAAAAACCAACTTAGAGAAACTAGTTTAGATGAGTGCATAACCAGCTAATGATCATCTTGGACCACCTAAATGACTAGCTTTGACCAGATAATTATTAGTTTAGACCAGCTAATGACTAGCTTGGACCACCTAATGATCAATTTCGACTATATAATGAGCAGCTTGTACCAGCTAATAATCACCTTAGGCCAGTTAAAGGGGACCTATTATGGCCTTTTTCAAAATCCTGACTTTGTTTTTGGGGTCTACTAGAATAGATTTTCATGCTTAAAAGTGACCTCTCTTCTCAGTCTGTCAGTAATAATCTGTTTAGTTGATTAACTATGAAGTCCCTCCCTCTGAAAAGCACAATGTGCTCTGATTGGTTGGCTGGACCAGTGTGTTGTTATTGGCTGTGATTGTGTGTTGTGATTGAACTGCTTTGAGCGTATTTCAGAAATCTCACCGCCCTAACCATAACCGCGAGTTATGGTAAGTTAGTGAGTTAAGGCCTCTGCCTTTTATTTTGCATATGCCTTGGGGAGAATTATTTAAATAAGGAATATTGTGATTGTGTATGTTCCAAGAAAAAACCTACAATCGAAGCTTTTCATGGAGTTCAGGGAGAAAAAGTGCCTACTGATATAGAGAATAACTCCCTTTAGAGTGGACTTTCTGCTTGTAACTTTGCATATCTTCTTCATGCAGCAGCAAAATTACACACTAAAGAAAGTTGAAAATGTAAAAAAGCATAATCCTTTAATGACCTGCTTGTACCAACTAATGATAAGTTTAAACTAGCTAATGACCATTTTTGACCAGATAACAACCAGTTTATACCAGCTAATGATCATTGTGGACCAGCAAATGACCAGCTTTTATTTTTTATTTTTTTATATTAGGTTGTCCACTTTAGGATAGTTGCTCTAACTTATTGCTGGTCCACAATGGTCTACCAGCTTGGATCAGCTAATGAACAGCTTGGACCAGCTAGAAACTTGCCTCTAAGTTCCAAAACACATAAGCTAGCTTAATCTACATTGTACAGTATGTTGCATGGCTGTCAAAGCAATTCACCGGAATATCAATTATTTGCTTTAAATGAAATAGAGCTGAATATATTAATAACTATAGTGTGGACCACCTAATGATCAGGGGTGTGTTTCCCAAAGCCAACTATGGTCATAAGTTCCGTCATTACCAATGGAGTTCACTGGAATTTGCTACCATAGTTAGCTAACGATAGTTTTGGGAAACACACCCGAGTTTAGTCCAACTAATTCTTGGACCTGCTAATAACTAATTTGGACCACCTAATGGCCAGCCAATGGCCATCTTGGACCCGCTATAACCAGCCTGGACTAGATAATATCCAGTTCGACCAGCTAATGACCATCTTAGACCAGCAAATAACTGGAGTGGGGTGGAGAACCACTGGTTTAGACTAACTAATAACCAGCCAGCTAAACCATTGCTAAGACCAAACAGGTAGTTGGTTTGTTTCTGGTCCATACCAACTTGACCAGCTTGGACCAGTTAGAAACTTTCCACAATGTTCCAAAACACATCAACTATAGCTTAATCTACATTTTACAGTTTTTACACGACTGTCAAAGCAGTTCACCAGCATCAGATCAGTTCTTTGTTTTAAATTAAATAGAGCTCCATGAGAACATGAAACCCTTTAACAGCACTGCTTGATTATAAATCAAACAAAAAGAGCACAACCCAAATATAAGCATATACATTTCACATATATAGGAAGACATTTGAAGCTAACACTGAACATGGACATTCCTCATCTTTAAAGACACAGTAATGATTGCCGGAAAGAGAAGAACAGCCCGTGAAGGCTTTCTGTTTGGAGCCAAACCACAAGCTGCCTGTATAATGACTGTTTCTCTAATTCTTGACCAGCATATCCAATCTCACTGCCCAAAAAGCCTGATCACACAGAACAGCTTGTGAGGCCTGAGGGTGAAAGAACTGAAAACAGAGCTTGGCCCTGATTGCTTCTAACACACCGATTTCGGGTTCAAAGCGCACAGCTGTGAGAGAGAAACAGAGCCCCGAGCCTGGAAGGTCAACAGACAGTGTTCGAGGGGCTGGGGGACGAAGCGATCCACCCGGAGACAGCCAGCAGCTGCGGAGTGACAGCGTGAGCTGGCTGGACCGCACTCCTCTCTCACTATACAAAGACATCATGCCACATCGCTGTCATGGCTGTCAGCGCACCGACCAGCTCGTTAACAAAAGAAGAGCCAATCAGAGCTCTGATGCACGAGATATTGACAAGAGTGTGAAGTCTTTGAGTCCTTAAGTAGCCAATCAACAAGGCAGACAGGACAGAAGTTAATTAACCAGAATTCTGTGAAAGGGGATAAAGTGATAGTGACATCAACACAAAGGCAAATGAAAGATTGAATTGCTTAATAAGGGACGCGATTTAGCATTCACACAAAGGAAGTAGCTTATGATGACATATAATGTGCTTGCTGGAGTTTTGTCTAGAAATGTGATGTTATTTGTTCATAACTTCATGGAGTAAAAACACAAAACTAAAACTTACAGCATGTGCTTCACCATCCCCCATCCTGCCTTGTTTTCACTGTGAGGGCAATGAGAGTTTAAGCAGGCAGTCTTTGAAAAATAATGTTTGTGTGTTTTTCATGCGCTGAGCGTAAATATCGAGTTTTTCTCACATTTGCGCAATATTTATTTGTGGAGGGAAAAGGTTGACATGTTGTGGACGTTGAGCTCATAAAAGAACTCACTCAGGTCCTGTCCCCGAGTGCGGTCCCGCCATGCGCTTCTTGACGTAAATTATTCCCGGCAAGTGAAGAAATACTTGAATCATTTCATGCAAAATATTGCCTCTGGCCTCTGGGTTGTGTACAGTAATAAATTCTGTTTGGAGCAGGCAAAGTTTTTTATCCAAAATATCGCAGTGACAGTTTAAAGACTCTGAAATTGCAGTTAATTAAAGAGAGCTTATAGTGAACCTCAATGTGATTGGCAGGAAAAAGCTTGAGCATCATTTGCTGAGCTTCCACCTTTCAGCTCAAAGTCATCTGACAGAACCAACAAAATATTTATGTCACAATATTTGTGGCATAGAAATTCAAAGGCTGCAAGTCTACTATGCAGGTTTAGAAGTATAAAAAAAGAATAGAAATCTATGGTCAGTGACAAACTGTGTGTCAAGAGCTTAGAAATATAGTATTTGTATTCATTTAGGTTTTATATGGTTTTGAAAAACTTTTAGATAATTCTGAAGAAAACACAGACTAAAAATGTTATGTGGTGTGACCATCAAATAAAATGTAATAACATATTTTCCTTACGCCTTGAATTCATTTGAGTCTTAATCATTATTTTTAAAAAGCCACATTTTAAATCATTTATTTTTCAAGCCAAACTTTAAGACTTTAATTCATAAATACCATTACATTTTTGGGGGATTTGCACTACATGACATTTTACAAGATTAATTAACCTTGCAATTTCATAAAAAGGTCAAATTATTAATATTTTAAGATACTTATTGGCCTTGAAACACAGTCATGATGAACTGAATATAATTTCCTATGAGATCATTTGATATATAATGATTTTTTTTTTGTTTGTTTTTAATATTAGCCACAATACATGATCTTGAATTGGTGGTCAAAAGTTTTTCAAATAATAAGCAGTTTTGTTAAAGATATTTTTTCAAAGGAAACTTCATAAGGTTTTATGTTTTTTTATATTATATTTTTCTTCCTTAAGTCATCAGGACAGTTGTGTTTCCCAGATATTTTTGACTTTATGCCACCTAAAATATATAAAAAATTTCAATATGAAGTTTAATTCCGTAAGTAAACAATTCTCTTCCTTGAAGATGTGTTCAAATCTTTGTATGTATGAATTGCATTTTTAATGTATTTTTGAATAAATGTATAAATCTGGACCAAAAAAATAGTCATTGAACCCTATTGAGAATGTAACAAAGTGGAGGAAAAATAAAAAAAATAAATGCCTATTTACAAAAATTCCGGAATATTCAAAGCCTCATTCTAAATAGAACCATAAAAAGAGTATTCAAAGTTAGTAGCAAGTTCCTTGGTTCTGACCGGGCTGTGTTGTCCTCAGTGGTGTTTGAGCTTCAGAGTCACGCATGTCTCAGGCTGTGAGGGCACACATCTCTCCCATTCCCAGGGTTTATTATTACAAATAACCACTTCCATCTGCACGCTGACACTCAGTGGGGCACGGAGCCAGAGCAGATGCATACTAGTCTGTCCCTCTTCCAGTGAGAGAAGGTCTGTCAGCAGACCCTCTCCCCAGACCCTCAGTTTAAAACCACCATGGACATGGTGATGAAAAATAAGAAATGGACTGGCGAAATCTGGAGGAATTTAGTTTTTGATAGTCTTGCTTCTCTCTTCTCTGTCTCTCTTTCTGTCACTCTGTCCTCTGTTACTAGCCTGACCCTCACCTTCCACCCTGTGCCTCTTATCTGTCAGTGATCCTTCATTCTCCTGACTGTGATTGGCAGGCTTTAAAAGAAGCTCTCCAACCAGAGTGGAGGAGGTCCCGGCACAAAAGAAAGTCACGACAAAACAAACAATCTGATGAGAATGTGGCGTTTTGCTAAATCACTAATGAGTCCAACAAAGGCATGAGAACTGCGTATGGGAGTTTACGAGTAAATGTTAATATGATTTTTACTTAAAGGTGAAGTAACTTTATTTTTTTTCATTAAAATACTTTCTCCTTTCCTAGTTTACAGACAATGGTAAGACATTCATAGGTTGCTTACAACCAAAACGTAAACACTGTGGATCTGTTTTGCGATTTTTTTTGGAGCATCACCAGCCAACATTAGCTCAACCAATGGCGTGAGTTTGGGGGCATGACTATCGGATTGGCCAACCAATGGCAGATGAGGTGACTGTGAGTATCTAGAAAACATGATTTTTGCAATTCTATTTGGCGATGCTAATGGCACAAAAATGACACTTCAAGCACTGGGATGTTTAGCGAAGAAATATATATATTTGTTAAACATCCCAGTGCTCGAGGTGTATTATATATATGTTGCTGTTTACCAAGGAATAACTTATAATTTTATGATTTTTTTTCTTCCGTAGACCACAAAATGAGATGTTACAGTTTTTTTTTCTATACAGTGAAAGTGAATGGTGATTATAGGCTGCCACAAAAAATGACAAAAAGCATCAGACAGTTATGAAAGTGGTCCAGATGATTTGTGTGCTATATTCCTCTATATGTCGTCTAAAGACAGAATGATTTGTTAAAAGAAACACAAGAGGAATCATGTGTTTTCAAATTATGACATGTAACCTGGCATGGCACCTAAATATGCGAGTAATATTAACTTAAGTTCTTATTTTCCTACTGCAAAGTTACTTATTTTCCTATTTAGAAGACTTGGAAAGTCGGATGGATTACTTTTATGATGCTTTTCTTTATATTTTGAGCTTGAAAAACCCTGGTCATCATTCACTTTCATTGTACTGTCACTCTAAAAAACAACTGTTTAAAAACCAAACAAATTTACACAGTAAAATACCATTTTCCATTGAAACAGTAATATACCATACAAACAATGCATTCTGGGTAATATTTGTCATTTTAAGAAAAGAGGCCTATAGGCTACTTTCTCGAAAATGACAAATAATATTACCCAGAATGTATTGTTTTTTGGTATATTACTGTTTCAATTGAAAATTGTATTTTACTGTGTAAATTTGTTTCGTTTTTAGAGTGTAGGTAAAAGATATATGTCAACATAAAGTCCTACAGCTTCGGAACAACATGAAGGTAACAGAATTCATGACAGAATTATCTTCTTTTTTTCCCATATAACATTGCTTTATGTTAGTCACTATACTTCCCATACAATTCGCTCTTGTAGCTGAATGCTGCATGAGTTATTCTGCCATGGCCTGAGTATTCAATAACTCATTTCAGCTTTGTGGAATAGTTGTGAGTGGCCTGCCAGTGACCCTTTGCTCTTGAGGTGAGGTCAGGCTCTCCTGTAGGCCTCCCAGCTGTCTCTCTCCCTACACCCACACGTCCCTCTCCGCTTGCCCTCTGATTTCTCTCTCTCCTTCTTCACTCCCCCGGTTTTTCCTCTCCCTCTTCCAGAAGGGTTGACAGCTCCAAACAAAACAGGGCCTGTGAGCTGACTGACACATTCTGCCTCTGAAAGGAGAGCATTTAACACGCCTCACACCCTGCACTGCCCACCACACACACACACACACACCCTTAGCCAGCCGAAACAAAACACCAGCATAGAGAAAAGAGTGGATCGGCCAGAGTTTGGGGGGAATCTGCACCTTGAAGAAGAGAAAAGGGGGAGAAAAGATTTGAGAGAGGGAGGAAAAAGAGTTTTTTCAGGTTCAAAGACAGTCTATTCTCCCGCCTGCACCCTGTCACTCATCCTGAGCGGGTTGCCCGGAGGATAGCGCTCCTTTTTCATTGGTGTCATTCATCCATCCGTCAGGCTGATGTGCACTCCAATGGGTTCGGTGGAGAGCTGCGGAAACTTCCTGTCAGGGCCTGCCGTGAGATCAACACCTGTTGGAGTGAGACGGAGGAGCCACTGAGTCCCGACTGAAGTGCCGCTTTCCAGCCCGCACACTAAATCCACATATAAACACACGCTCAACAAACACAAACAAACCATACTATCTCCTTCCTCGCAACTCTATCAGCAACATTTATGCTGGTGTTAAAAGTCAAAAATCTACATTTATCAGTTTAAAACCGCAGTTATGTTTGGCTTTATGATGGCAGTGAAAAAAACATTAAATAAAATATAATTAAATTAATTTTTAAAAAATCCTAAATAATGTTAAATAAAGGATTCATGGTAAAGCGGCAAATANGGCAAATAAAACACACACACATATATCATACAAGCATATATATGTGTATGATATACACACACACATATATACATATACATATATATATATATTATACACATATACTACCATTCAAAAGTTTGGGATCGGTAAGATTTTTTATGTTTTTAAAAGAAGTTTCGTCTACTCATCAAGGCTGCATTTATTTAATTAATAATACAGTAAAATCAGTAATATTGTGAAACGTTATTACAATTTAAAATAACTGTTTTCTATTTGAATATATTTTACAATGTAATTTATTCCAGTGTTGGCAAAGCTGAATTTTCAGCATCGTTACTCCAGTCTTCAGTGTCACATGATCCTTCAGAAATCATTCTAATATGCTGATCTGCTGCTCAAGAAACATTTATTATTATCATCAATGTTGAAAACAGTTGTGTACTTTTTTTTTTTCAGGATTCCTTGATGAATAGAAAGTTCAAAAGAACAGCATTTATCTGAAATATAAAGCTTTAGTAACATTATACACTACCGTTCAAACGTTTGGGGTCAGTAAGAATTTTTATTTTTATTTTTTTGAAGAGAAATTAATACTTTTATTCAGCAAGGATGCATTAAATCGATCAAAAGTGACAGTAAAGACATTTAAAATGTTACAAGAGATTATATTTCAAATAAACGCTGTTCTTTTGAACTTTCTATTCATCAAAGATTCAACAAATATTTTGTATTTTGTACACAAATGTTTCTTGAGCAGCAAATCATCATATTCGAAGGATCATGTGACACTGAAGATGGAGTAATGATGCTGAAAATTCAGCTTTGCCATAAATTACATTTGGAAATATATTCAAATAGAAAACAGTTATTTTAAATTGTAATAATGTTTCACAATATTACTGATTTTACTGTATTTTTAATTAAATAAATGCAGTCTTGGTGAGCAGACGAAACTTCTTTTAAAAACATTAAATATCTTACCGATCCCAAATTTTTTAACGGTAATTAAACGGTATATATTTATATTTATGTATTTATTATACACACATAACTAGATTTTAGAACAGTTCAATCAGTCTATCACTACTTTGAACCATTAAAAATTGGTCTAGCTTTCATGAAAAAAAAACGTCATTGTAAAATATTTTAAGTATGGAGTCCAATGGCAAGTTTGGAAAATATTCTCATACATGTTTTTCCTTTTCTTTATTTTTAATCAGACTTAATTCAAATATCCTCATCATGATACAGAATACTGCATTTACTCCTGACTTTTATTTCACCAGTTTCTCACAGCAAACCATTACTTGAACTTCACTCTCACGTCTAAGCGCTTTTCCCGGCTGTATGCAGCCAGCAATCTGAGCCATGTATATTGTCATGAAGCTGGATGCCAGGGGTGCCGTGATGCTAAATGAACTGACCACAGTCCTGCTATCAGGTACATTCTCATGGAGACCATTAGTGCTGCTGTCCCCTGAGGCAGGCCTTTGAATAATGCATGTGAGAGCTCAGGCTCACAATGGCCTGAGGCATATCCACCGCTCTTGTTACCTCTCATGGCATATCCTGTCAGAGTCACAGGTCAACATGTCGCCTGCTGGACTGTTACACACATGGCTCAAACCACCACAGACAGATTCTGGTTTCAAAAGCAGAGCAAAGCAACAAAAGTAATCACAGGCTTTTATAAAGAACTCTTGGAGAAAACATAATAGGTGCTGGTGGACAATGACTTCACTTTTTCACTGATTCTGTTCACTTTTTTTCTTCCAAACCCTTATTTTATTGAGCATTACCTGAAGGATGTAAGGATCTGCATTACTTATGAGACAGAGATCTGAGAGGTGATCTGACCTGTATCTGGAGAGCAGCTGCTTCCAAAGAGCCACGCATCTGTGTTATATATAACATGTGTCAGCATTTATTTGATTATTTTGTTCAGTAATACTGTGAAATAGTACAGTTCAAAACTGTTTTCTATATATTTGAATTATTAAAATGTAATTTATTCCTGTGATGGCAAAGCTGAATTTTCAGCATCATTACTCCAGTCTTCAGTGTCACATGATCCTTCAGAAATCATTCTAATATGCTGATTTGCTGCTCAAGAAACATTTATTATTATTATCAATGTTGAAAACAGTTGTATTGCTAATGTTTTTGTGGAAACAGTGATACATTTTTTTCAGGATTCTTTGATGAATTGAACGTTCCAACGAACAGCATTTATTTGAAATATAAAACTTTTGTAATATTATAAATGTCTTTACTGACACTTTTATTCAGCAAGGATGCATTAAATTGATCAAAAGTATCATGTCTTCATTCATTTGTGACCCAGATTTTACACTGGAAAATAAAGTGCCAAAATTGTTTATCATGCAAAAGTCAACAAAAATCCCCTTAAAAACAAACATTTATAAAAATAGTTGTATGCCCAACAATTCACAATATTATTAATATACACTCTAAAAAATGCTGGGTTAAAAACAACCCAAGTTGGGTTGAAAATGGACAAACCCAGCGATTGGGTTGTTTTGACCCAGCAGTTGGGTTAAATGTTTGCCCAAC